>JADLZN010003143.1:0-285087 GCA_018155175.1 Sinocyclocheilus anophthalmus | reverse complement strand
AAATTAAGAATGAGAAAGAAATCCCTAAGAACATTATTGCACAGCAGTATTTAGATCAGACTTAT
Organism: Sinocyclocheilus anophthalmus; assembly: GCA_018155175.1. Taxonomy (NCBI): domain Eukaryota; kingdom Metazoa; phylum Chordata; class Actinopteri; order Cypriniformes; family Cyprinidae; genus Sinocyclocheilus; species Sinocyclocheilus anophthalmus. The sequence goes on along the minus strand of JADLZN010003143.1, from coordinate 285,022 downwards.
CCATCGTGGTTACATATATGTACTGAAGGTTCTAAAGACCCTATCTCTGGCAGTATTTATTCCAAAGTTTCAAACTAGTATTAAGAAAAGAATAACTGATCATGTATCTGTGTATACAGCAGAATTGATTGGCATGGTGGTAGCACTTCAGTGGGTAGAGGATGTAAAACCAAGGTTAGTAGTAATATGTTCTGACTCTTATGCAGTAGTATTGAGCCTTGCAAGTGGAGTAAAAACATCAAGACAAAACATTATTTATGAGATTCTTGCAAGTTTATTAAGAATAAGTAATATAAGCTTAATACAGTTTTTGTGGGTTCCCGCTCATGTGGGAGTGGAGGCTAATGAAGTGGTTGATAAGCTTGCTAAGCAAGCACTTATACACTCAGAAATAGATATTCAAGTGACTCTTAGCAAAAATGAGGTTAAAGGGAAAATTAAAGAATTCATAAACAAAAAATGGCAAGAAGTGTGGAACTGTGAAAGCAAGGGCAGACAAATGTATAATATTCAGCAGCAAGTAGGAAATGGAAGAAGTGTTTTTAGGAATAGGAAAGAAGATACAATTATTTCTCGCATCCGAATAGGGCATACTAGATTAAATCACTCTCAGTTTAATATAGGAAAACATGAAACAGGTCAATGTATTTTTTGTAATCAGCCAGAAACAATAGATAACAATAGACAATAGATTAATAAAATGTAAAAAATATGAAAAAGAAAGGTTAAACTCATTAAGGAAGTAAGAAACATGGGTGTTGAATCATTTAATTTGTCAAACCTCTTGAAAGAGCATGCAGAACAAGGTAAAATATATGGTGCTATTGTTAAATACATTAAAAGAAATGGGATTAATCAGGAGAATTTAGGAATGTGTGTGTTTTTCTATTTTTTATTTTTATTTTGTAGATATATATATATATCTTATATTATTATATATATTAAAATATAGATAAAAATAAATATGTATATATTAGTTGTTTATTAGTGCTACACACTCCAGTACAGTTGGTGGCGGTAAATGCACCAGAAGTTGGTTTGCTATCCGCCATAAAACGTTATTAGAAGAAGAAGAAGAAGAAGACGACCTCACCAGCTGCGCCGCGTCTGTTGTGATTGGATGAAGAGAGGTTTGTGCTTTTTAAAACTTTAACGCGTTTAACTCGATGTCAGCCGCTCGGAAAACTCTATAGTTTTTGCAATAACTGTGAAATGTATTATTTATCATTCACTGTAACCTCGTAATGCTTTATCCTACATTAATGAAGATAGTTTTCTGAGTCCTGCGCTAAACACGTGCTTCTGGATCTTCTGCCGGAATAACTCACAAAGTACAAATCACGCTTTTAATGTGATCCAGACTTGTGCATTACAATAGAAACAATACTAACTCCTTCCACATGGAAAGCAATAGAAATGTAGTCACTAAGTCATGCTTAGTTTATAATCTCCCAGATAATAGTTTCATTACGGGCTCGATATCTCTCTCATATCTTCATATTTCTCCCAATATTTCACGAAGCAAATGACACCGTTTGGTCAGAAAACGTCTCTAGGTTAAGTATGTAACCATGGTTCCCCGAGGGAACGAGATGCTGCGTCGAGACGCTTTGGGAACGCCCTTGCGTGACCGCGTTCTGAAGCACATGTCAAATCCGTCCAATGGAGCAGCGAGACGTCACGAGCAGGGTGACGTAAGCACCAGAAAGCATAAAAGCACATCCGGCAGGGCGCAAACCAGCTTCGATGAAGTAGCGCCTGCAGGGATGCAGGGAGTATGGCAAAGAGACGCAGAGTCTCGTTCCCTCAGGGAACCATGGTTACATACGTAACCTAGAGACGTTCCCCTTCAGGAACTCGAGCTGCGTCGAGACGCTTTGGGAACGAGAATACCCACTGCGCCATACTACCAAGTCCCTGCCTGTGTGTGTATCCTATGAGCACATCACGAGGAGAGAACTTGGGAACCTGGGTAAAAGCCAGGTCTAGGTTGTAAAAGTGGACAAAAGTGTGTGGAGAGGACCAGCCCGCCACAGCACAAATGTCCTGCAAAGCCACACCCAAGCTGAAAGCCTTGGAGGCCGCCATACTCCTGGTCGAGTGCGCTCTGACCCCCATAGGTGACGGGAGGCCAGAGGACTCGTAGGCTAGTGAGATGGCCTCGACCACCCACCTACCCATAGTCTGCTTGGTCGCCGGAAATCCCTTCTTTGGCAGACCAAAACAAACAAAAAGCTGATCTGCCTTACGCGACGGGGCAACTCTGTGTGCGTAAGCGTCCAGTGCTCGAACTGGACAGAGCAGATTACGCCTTTCTTGGCCTACTTCCTGGTACGGAGGAGGACAGAATGCCTGAAGTACTATGGGCCCTGGTGAAGAAGTGGGCACCTTAGGGACATACCCGGCCCTCGGGTAAAGGAATGCCCTAACCATGCCTGGAGCGAACTCCAGGCATGAAACAGAGAGTGCCTGAAGATCCCCGATCCTTTTTAGTGAGGAAATAGCGAGGAGAAAGATGGTCTTGAGCCTGAGCAACTTGACCGAACTTCTTCTATGGGTTCAAAGGGGGCATTGCATGAGCCCTCCAGAACCACAGCCAGGTCCCATGAGGGCACCTTGGTGCGCTGTACCGGCCTCAGCCTCAGGGTGCCACAGAGGAAACGAGTGGCAAGTGGGTGTCTTCCCAATGATTGACCACCCAGAAGGGCGTGGTAAGCAGCTAAGGCCGCCACGTATACCTTCAGAGTGGAGGGAGATAACCCTGCGGAGAATCGCTCCTGCAGAAACTCCAGAACTGTACCAATTGGGCAGTTGACTGGGTCCTGCAGTCGCTGTCCGCACCATGAAGCGAAAAGTTTCCACTTCAAGGCATACTGTTTCCTAGTGGCGGGAGCTCTGGACTGGAGTATAGTCTCAACAACCTCAGTTGAGAGACCAGATGCTAGGAGCTGTGCCCCCTCAGGGGCCATGCCCACAGCTTCCATAACTCCGCCGATTGATGTAGGAGACCACCGATGTGTTGTCTGTGCGGACAAACACATGATGCCCCTTAGGTCTGGAAGGAAGTGTGTCAGAGCTCGAAACCCAGCCAGCATTTCCCGGCAGTTGATGTGCCAAAAGAGATGATGGCCTTCCCACAGACCCTGGGCAGAGCGGCCACTCATGAACGCTCCCCAGCCCGTGAGAGAGGCATCCGTCGTTAGCCTTACGCGACGACAAGGAGCCCCTAACGTCGGGCCTTGAACCAGGAACCAACGTTTCTTCCACATGTCTAAGGCACGTAAGCATCGCCGCGTGACCTTGATCATGCAAAGCGGATTCCCCCTCGGGGAAAATCCTTTGGTTCTGAGCCACCACTGCAAGGGTCTCATGTACAGCAGGCCAAAAGGTATCACGTTGGACGCCGCTGCCATCAGGCCCAACAGCCTCAGAAACTGTTTGACAGTGAGTGACTGGCCTTCTCTTACTCTCGTGACTGTCGTGAGGATTGACTCGATTCGAGCAGGAGACAGACGTGCCTGCATCGAGGTTGAGTCCCACACCACGCCTAAATAAGTGGTTCTCTGTAGTGGAGAAAGAACACTCTTCTTGGCGTTTAGTCTTAACCCCAGCGCTCTCATATGGGCGAGGACGAAATCTTGATGCCGAGCCGCCATCTGCTCCGATTGAGCTAGTATTAACCAATCGTCGATATAATTGAGTATGTGGATGCCCTGGAGTCGCAGTGGAGCCAGAGCAGCATCCACACACTTCGTGAAAGTACGGGGTGAGAGTGCAGGTCCAAAAGGAAGAACCCGATATTGGTAAGCTTCGCCCCCAAAAGCAAACCTCAGGAACTTCCAGTGTTGAGGGAGGATGGAAACATGGAAATAAGCGTCTCTGAGATCTATCGTAACAAACCAGTCCTCGGACTGGATCTGAGATACTATCTGCTTGATAGTGAGCATCTTGAACCGAAGCCGTTTGATAGCGCGGTTCAGAAGACGGAGATCTAAGATCAGAAGCAACCCCCCCCATCCTTCTTCGGAACGATGAAGTAACGGCTGTAGAACCCGGACGCTCTCGAGAGAGAGGAGGAACACGTTCTATGGCCCCCTTCCTCAAGAGAGTATCTACTTCTTGTTCCATTACCAGAGCTTGCTCGGGGCCCACTAGTGTGGGGATGACCCCGTTGAAACGAGGCGGACGAGAACCGAACTGGATTCTGTAACCTTCTCTACAATCTGCAGGACCCATTTTGAGATATTTGGTAGAAGTTTCCACGCTACCAGAAAATCTACTAAGGGAACCAGCATCTCGAGGCTGGCCTCTGGTTTTATTAAAGGAGCCAGTTCGGTGCCCTGAAGCGAATGACCGGCAGGGAACGACCGACCTGACTGCTGTAGCACCCTCACTTGAGGGGGCGAGCTCTCCCGTGCCGTACCGTTGCCGGGCGGCAGCTGGGAATTTCGCTCGTCGGAGCTCACTGAGCCCTGAAGCACCGAGGTGGCAGGGGTATCAATAAACCTCCATGAGGGCACTGAGGGAACAACCGACCCGAGTGCTGTAGCACCCTCACTTGAGGGGACGAGCTCTCCCGTGCCGTACCGTTGCCGGGCGGCAGCTGGGAATTTCACTCGTCGGAGCTCACTGAGCCCTGAGGCACCGAGGTCGCACCCCCCGTCCTTCTTCGGAACGATGAAGTAACGACTGTAGAACCCGGACGCTCTCTCGAGAGAGGAGGAACACGTTCTATGGCCCCCTTCCTCAAGAGAGTATCTACTTCTTGTTCCATTACCAGAGCCTGCTCGGGGCCCACTAGTGTGGGGATGACCCCGTTGAAACGAGGCGGACGAGAACCGAACTGGATTCTGTCACCTTTCTCTACAATCTGCAGGACCCATTTTGAGATATTTGGTAGAAGTTTCCACGCTACCAGAAAATCTACTAAGGGAACCAGCCTCTCGAGGCTGGCCTCTGGTTTTATTAGAGGAGACAGTTCAGTGCCCTGAAGCGGATGACCGACAGGAAACGACCGACCTGACTGCTGTAGAACCCTCACTTGAGGGGGCGAGCTCTCCCGTGCCGTACCGTTGCCGGGCGGCAGCTGGGAGTTTCACTCGTCGGAGCTCACTGAGCCCTGAAGCACCGAGGTGGCAGGGGTATAAATGAACCTCCATGAGGGCACTGAAGGAACAACCGACCTGACTGCTGTAGCACCCTCACTTGAGGGGGCGAGCTCTCCCGTGCCGTACCGTTGCCGGGCGGCAGCTGGGATTTTCGCTCGTCGGAGCTCACTGAGCCCTGAAGCACCGAGGGTGACAGGGGTATCAATAAGCATCCGTGAGGGCACTGAGGAGGATTGGGCACCGTATACTGAGGTGTTATCCTTTCCTCTCCAGGTGGGCTGCCCTCAGGGACCTGACAATGGTAGGACCATTTCGCCGAGGTCCTCTTAGACAAATAACGGTCCACAGATCCGTTTTAGGTCTATAAGACCCCAACTGAGAGCATCGCCCCGACCCCCGATCTTTCTGTGGAGGGGTGCGGGTTGCAACGCTCTGTTTTTGAGACTGGCGATATGAGGAGCTTTATGACTGAGAGGTCAGCCTGGTATATGTTGTAACACCGGCCATGGTGTGCACGCCAAACATGCGGCCCAGCCTGACCTTTACCGCCGTATAAGCTTTCCCAACCAGACTCGATGTAAGCCTAACGGGCCTGGTGGGAAGCTTCGGGGCCTTCAGGGACGATGCTGAGGATGGGGAGAGATAGCTCGAAAGCGTCTGCTCCACCACTGGCATCGCCCCATATACCTTATCATTCAGCCCCACGATGTTCTTTGAATAATTCGAGACTGTGGGGCTGTAATACGGGATGAGTACGGTTTCTCCCACGATCTTGGCACCTCAGCATGGAGATCGGGAAAAACGGAAGGCCCCCGTCGTGAAGGCTGTGATCTGGATTCAGAACATGCTCGTCTAATTATTTTAGAGAGCGTCCTGTTCTAGGCTGGCCAAACAATATTGTATTTTGGCGCGAAACACCCCCCATAATCACGAATCACACCTCATACGCGAGGGACTGTGGTGGCGAGTCCACAGTCTCCTCTGTCTCGACACTCGTCACATCCACCTCCTCGGCGGAAGATAGATGAAGCGTCTGGCTCTTTCTCTTTCGCGGAGGGGGGGGGCGCGAGAGAGAGAGCCGCGGATCTAGCGGGTGAGGACCGAGAAAAGGACGAGCCCGTCTCGGATCCCTCCGCTAAATCCACCCGCGACAAAAATAACATATACTAAGAAAAAAAAGTAATTCCCCCATGACAACAGTCTATGCCGTGCCTCGGCAACAGCGGGACCGCTGCTAGCGGGATCGCGAGCCTGGCCGCGGTCATCAAACGCAGCCAGGCGAGAGCGGAAAGTGCGCAGCGAGAGCTCACAGTGATGACAACCAGCTGCTCGAAAGCTGACCGTGCATGCTTCGCTCCTAAACAAAAGACACACAAATCGTGTGTATCCCCCACCGCCAGATATCGTGGGCAGGGAGAAAAACAGCGTTTGTAATGCCGTTCACTCGCCATAGACTTCTCATTGTTTTATATATATATATATGAGTGCTTGTGCGGACAGACAACAGTAAATAGACAGACACATACACAGAGCGCTACTGAAGGGCACAAGCTGGGTGGCGCCCGGCCGGATGCTCTTTTATGCTTTCTGGTGCTTACGTCAACCTGCTCGTGACGTCTCGCTGCTCCATTGGACGGATTTGACTCGGCTTCAGAGCTTGGTATCGCTGAAGGCGTTCCCCTAGCGTTCTCGACGCAGCTCGAGTTCCTGAAGGGGAACTTTAATTATCCACACAGAAGGTAAATCCACAAGATGAAGGCTTAGCACACGTGAAAACATAGACAAAATCCGACCAACACTAACTGAACAGACAGGAACTTAAATACACAGACAAAACAAGGATAATTAACAAGACACACCTGAACATAATGACAACATTTAAATTTCACTTAGGTCATTTGGAAGATGCTTTATCCCAAGCGATAACAAATGGAACAATGAAAGCAATCAAAATAACAAAAGGCAATGTATGCAAGTGCTGTACACAAGTCTCCCCAGTTAGCTGAATGCAGTACACGTAGCCAAAAACAAGGTTTGTAAATCATATAATAAATAAAAAGAAATGAAAAAAAAACATGAATAGAATAAAAAGATAGAACAGGAAAAGAATAGAGCAAGCTAGTGTTAGAGACCTTTTTTGCTTTTGTTAGTTGTATAATAATTAAAAAGAAAACGAATAGATGGAATATAAAAAGATTAGAGAAGCTAGTGTTATCTTATTTTTTTTAAGAAAACAAGCTGTTAGTAAATAAATAGAAGTCTAAAAGGGGCATGTTTTTTTTAAAGAATATAATTAGAATAGAAAGTGCTAGAGTTAGAGGCTCAAATAAAAATGGAAGAGATGTGTTTTTAGCCGATTCTTGAAGAGGACACATAACAGACCACATATGTCTGAAGTAGTGAATTTAGGTAAAGGGGTGCAGAGCTAGTGGTGGTTTTGTAGGCAAACATTAATGCCTTGAATGTTATGCGAGTAGCTATTGGTAGGCAGTGCAAATTGATAAACAGAGGTGTGACGTGCATTCTTTTCGGCTCATTAAAAATAAATCGTGCTGCCGCATTCTGGATTAATTGTAAAGGTTTGATAGAACTGGCTGGAAGACCTGCCAAGAGAGCATTGCAATAGTCCAGCCTGGATAGAACAAGAGCTTGAACAAGGAATTGTTAAGCATGTTCCGAAAGAAAGTGCCTGATCTTCTTGATGTTGAATAAAGCAAATCTGCAGAACCGAGCAGTTTTAGCAATGTGGTCTGAGAAAGTCAGCAGATCATCAATCATAACTCCAAGGTTTCTGGCTGTTTTTGAAGGAGTTTTGGTTGATTTGCCTAACTTAATGGTGAAATTGTGATGAAACGATGGGTTTGATGGAACCACAAGCAGTTCTGTCTTAGCCAGGTTGAGTTGAAGGTGATGGTCCTTCATCCAGCAAGAAATGTCTGTTAGATATGCGGAGATGCGAGCAGGTTTCATCGGATCATCAGGATGGAATGAGAGGTAGAGTTCAGCGTCATCAGCATAGCAGTGAAATGAAAAGCCATGTTTCTGAGTGACAGAACCTAGTGATGCCATGTAGACAGAGCAGAGAAGTGATCCAAGAACTGAGCCCTGAGGCACCCCAGTAGTTAGATGTTGCGACTTGGAAACCTCACCTCTCCAAGATACCTTTAAGGACCTATCTGAGAGGTAAGACTCAAACCACTGGAGTGCGGTTCCTGAGATGCCCTTTGCCAATAGGGTTGACAGGAGGATCTGGAGGTTAACTGTGTCAAAAAGCAGCGGACAGATCCAGCAAGATAAGTATTGAAGATTTGGAATCCGCTCTTGCCAGTCTTAGGGCTTCAACAACTGAGAACAAGGCAGTCTCGGTTGAATGTGCACTTCTGAAACCAGACTGGTTGCTGTCGAGGAGGTTGTTCTGTGTGAAAAAGGCAGAGACTTGGTTGAACACAGCTCGTTAAAGTGTTTTTGCAATGAAGGAAAGGAAAAAACCTGTCTGTAATTCTCTAAAAGCGATGGGTAAGGGTGGGCTTCTTACGCGTGGGGTATACGAGCCTGTCTAAAGCGAGGGGAAAACACCAGTGTGAAGGGATGTGTTAATGATGTGAGTGAGTGCAGGTACAACTGCAGGAGAAATGGCTTGAAGGAGATGAGATGGAATAGGATCAAGCGGACAAGTAGTAGGATGATTAGAAAGGATGAGTTTGGAGACTTCTGCCTCAGAGAGTGAAGAGAAGGATGTGAACGAGTGTATGTTTGCTGGTAAGATGTGCTTGACAGATTGTGGTGTGGAAAATTGTGCTCTGATGTTTTTAATTTTATTAATGAAGAATGTGGCATAGTCGTCAGCTGTTAGAGTTGATGAATGAGGGGAAGGAGGAGGACAAAGGAGCAAGGGAAATGTTTTAAAGAGCATGCGAGAGTTAGACAAATTGTTAATTTTGTTACGATAGTATATTCTTTTAGCAGTGGAGACATTAGCAGAAAATTAAGAGAGGAGTGATCGATATACATTAAGGTCAGTAAGATTTTTTGATTTGCGCCACATCCTTTCAGCAGCCCTGAGCTTAGAACGATGCTTGCGGAGAACATCAGACAGCCAAGAGGCAGAAGGGGTGGTACAGACTGGCCTGGAAGACAAGGGGCAGACAGTGTCTAAACAAGATGTAAGAGCGGAGCAGAAAGTGTCAGTAGCAATGTTAGCATCAAGAGATGATAACTGTTTAGGGGGAGGAAGCGAAGATGAAACCATAGCAGATAGCCGGGAGGGTGAAAGAGAGCGTAGGTTACGTCGAAAAGTGACATGTGTAGGGGTATGTGTTGTGTCAGGAACCATGTTGAGGTTAAGAGTGAGGAGGAAGTGATCCGAGGTGTGCAGTGGAGTAACCAGTACATGATCAGTGGAGCAGTGTCGTGTGTAAATAAGGTCCAGTTGGTTGCCTGATTTGTGAGTAGCCATAGTTAACTCTCTTGAGATCAAAAGAAGCAAGCAGAGTGTGGAAGTCTGCAACCTGAGGTTTGTAACTAGGGGAGTACCATCATCAGGAAAGGTTGAGAGCAGCACATCTGATTCATCCAAGAAGTTACCTTGTGGCCCTGGGGGTCGATAAACAACTACAAAATGGATTTTAAAAGGGTGGGTAACAGTGACTGAATGTGATTCAAAAGCTGTTAATATCCAGAGAAGGTAAAGGAATAAATTTCCAATCATTAGAGATAAGCAGACCAGTACCTCCACCTCTTCCAGTCAGATGGGGAGTGTGGGAAAATGAGAAACTATTGGAGAGTGCTGCAGGAGTAGCAGTGTCCTCTGGTTTGATCCATGTCTCTGTCAGGGACATGAGGTTTAGTCTTGAATGACTAGTATAGATGTAAGAAATCTGCTTTGTTATACTGAGATGCACAATAGAGAATGAGGATTTACGTCACAATGTTTTAAGGCGCCGCCATATTAGCAGGATACGCTTTCCGTTGCCATGGTTACTTTCGACAGTGAGACCGAAAGAAATAGCAACAGAGAGAGAGAGCAGATTAATTTTATAAATACATTTCTGCGATACGGCGCAGTTTTATGGGAAGAAATGGAGAAGGAGAAGGAGAAAGCGAAAGGAAAGGGGTTATATCGGGAGAAACTAAATAACACCGCTAAACAGCGTTATTTAGAGAAACTGCTTGGCATTAATAATATCGACCCGTACGACCTGCCAGTTACAGAATGGACAAAAAACCCAGAAACACTACCACCTCTCACATACCCTGACATCGTCAATTACCTGGTTTATGGCATCAGTGCCTACACAATGCAAGAGTTCAGAAGCTTTAAGTCATTAGAAGCTTATCAACAATTCTGCTGCGGCTGGGTGCAAGACTTACAAACCCACAAACCTGTAAACTGCGAGAGCTCAGTCATACTTGCCAAGGTTGCACTCCACTTTTATTATACTTTTTACAGTTCTAATGCTTATTATTGTAAAAACAAAATGTTAAATATATTAATATAGCTCATGTCGGACAACATCTCCAGGACGCTACGCTCCATATGACTAGTAAGCCAAATCTCAAATAACTGCCCTGATGACTTTTGTTCTACCCGCTTAAATGATAGAAGTACTTGCGCTGTACAATCTGTAAGGACTGTGTCTGTTCCCCGAATAGTGAGGTCAAAATATAATTTTAATGCAGGATCTAGAAAAAAATCAGATCGTGATTAAACCAGAAAAATTTAAAAAATAATAAAATAAATGAACAAAAGCAATTTTTAAAGTTTGGGCTCCTAAACATTAGATCACTCTCACCCAAAGCAGTTATTGTAAATTCAATTATCACAGATAATCGTTTTGATGTACTCTGCTTGACTGAAACCTAGCTAAAACCTAATGATTATATTGGTCTAAATGAGTCTACTCCACCAAGCTACTATTATAAGCATGAGCCCCGTCAGACTGGTCGTGGCGGCGGTGTTGCAACAATATATAGTGATATTCTCAATGTTACTCAGAAGACAGGATACAGGTTTAACTCATTCGAAATACTAATGCTTAATGTTACACTGTCAGATATGCAAAAGAAATCTATCGTATCTCTTGCTCTGGCTACTGTGTATAGACCACCAGGGCCGTATACAGATTTCCTAAAAGAATTTGCAGATTTCCTCTCAGACCTATTGGTTACTGTTGATAAAGCTGATAAATTGTCGGAGATTTTAATATTCACGTTGATAATACAAATGATGCATTAGGACTTGCGTTTACTGACCTAATAAACTCTTTTGGAGTCAAGCAAAACGTCACCGGGCCCACTCATCGTTTTAATCATACGCTAGATTTAATTATATCGCATGGAATTGATCTTACTGATATAGATATCGTACCTCAAAGCGATGACGTTACTAACCATTCCCTTGTATCATGCATGCTGCGTATTACTAATATTAACTATATGGCTCCGCGTTATCGTCCGGGCAGAACTATTGTTCCAGCCACCAAAGACAGATTCACAAATAACCTGCCTGATTTATCTCAACTGCTCTGTGTACCAATAAGTACACATGAACTAGACGAAATAACTAGCAACATGGGCACTATCTTCTCTAATACATTAGAAGCTGTTGCCCCCATCAAATTGAAAAAGGTTAGAGAAAAACGTACTGCGCCATGGTACAACAGTAATACCCATTCTCTCAAGAAAGAAACTCGTAATCTGAGCGCAAATGGAAGAAAAACTAACTTGGAAGTTTTTAGAATTGCGGGGAAAAACAGTATGTCCAGCTATAGACAGGCTCTAAAAGTTGCCAGGGCCGAGCATATCCACAAACTCATAGAAAATAACCAAAACAATCCAAGGTTTTTATTTAGCACAGTGGCTAGATTAACAAATAACCAGACGCCACCCGATCTAAATATTCCCTCACAGTTTAATAGTAATGACTTTATGAATTTCTTCACTGATAAAATAGATAACATCAGAAATACAATAACAAATGTAGATTCTACAGCGTATAATACTTTAGCTTCATTCATCGCACCAAAAGATAAACTGCAGTGCTTTACAGCTATAGGACATGAAGAGCTAAATAAACTTATCACTGCATCTAAACAACAACATGCCTGTTAGATCCTGTACCCACTAAATTACTGAAAGAGTTGTTACCTGTAGCAGAAGAACCGCTTCTCAATATTATTAACTCGTCGTTGTCTTTAGGTCACGTCCCAAAACCATTCAAGCTGGCGGTTATTAAGCCTCTTATTAAGAAACCACAACTAGATCCTAGTGAACTGGCAAATTACAAACCATTTCAAATCTTCCGTTTATGTCTAAAACTAAAAAAGTTGTGTCTGCTCAATTGTGATCCTTCCTGCAAAAAAATGATCTCTATGAAGAATTTCAGTCAGGTTTCAGGCCCCACCATAGCACAGAAACGGCACTTGTTAAAATTACAAATGACTTGCTTCTTGCGTCAGACCAAGGCTGTATCTCATTGCTAGTTTTACTTGATCTTAGTGCTGCGTTCGACACTATAGATCATGACATACTCATAGATCGATTACAAAACTATACAGGTATTCAAGGGCAGGCTTTAAGATGGTTTAGATCCTACCTGTCCGATCGCTACCACCTTGTTCATTTAAATGGGGAGTCATCTCAATTATCACCAGTAAAATATGGAGTGCCACAAGGATCTGTCCTAGGTCCTCTGCTATTTACAAAATACATGTTGCCCCTTGGTAATATTATTAGAAAATACGGGATAATTAGTTTCCACTGCTATGCCGATGATACTCAACTATATATATCAACAAGACCAGATGAAACTTCTAAATTATCTAAGCTAACGGAGTGTGTTTAAAAATGTAAAAGAATGGATGACCAATAATTTTCTCTATTAAATTCGGATAAGACAGAACCAAAAGACAGTACGCCGAATCTCGTGGATTACAATTTGCAACTAGACGGATGCACGGTTACTTCCTCTACAGTCAAAAATCTGGGTGTTATATTAGATAGCAACTTGTCTTTTGAAAATCATATTTCCCATGTTACAAAAACGGCATTCTTCCATCTTAGAAACATTGCCAAGTTACGGAACATGATACTTGTTTCTGATGCAGAAAAAGCTAGTTCATGCATTCATGACCTCTAGACTGGACTATGTAATGCACTGCTAGGTGGTTGTCCAGCATATTCAATAAACAAGCTACAGTTAGTCCAAAACGCAGCTGCTAGAGTTCTTACCAGGTCAAAAAAAAATATGATCATATTACCCCAATTTTACAGTCTCTGCACTGGCTACCTGTTAAGTTCCGTATCAGTTACAAAATATTATTACTTGCCTATAAAGCCCTTAATGGGTTAGCTCCTGCGTACCTAACTAGTCTTCTACCACGCTACAATCCATCACGCTCCCTAAGGTCGCAAAACTCTGGACTTTTGTTAGTACCTAGGATGTCAAAGTCCACTAAAGGAGGTAGAGCTTTTCGCATTTGGCTCCCAAACTATGGAATAGCCTTCTGATACCATTCGGGGTTCAGACACACTCTCTCTGTTTAAATCTAGATTAAAGACACATCTCTTTGGCCAAGCATTCAAATAATGCATCTCACAATCTTTTACTGCAGTTATATCTAATCAAATGCACATTATTATTCTTTAGTTTGGGTTAAACAAATAATTTTTGCTTGGTTGGAACAGCAGCTACGCTAATTATGTCTCTATTTGTTTCTCTGTTTTTGCCACGGGATTAACATCCAGGATTTACACAAGCTTCAGTCTGGAACCAGAACACCTGAGAAGAGATGATGCAAAACCCCTCAGAGGACCTCAGATGATTCCAACCATGAAACAACATACAGAACTACCACATTTTGCTATAATTTTGATTGCATCATATAATAATTGCTGTAATATTATTCATCGTCTGTTTTATTACGTCTTATATTGATTTTTCCGTACTGCTGGTTCGTCTGGTCAGAGGAGAACTGGCCCCCCGACTGAGCCTGGTTTCTCCCAAGGTTTTTTCTCCATTCTGTCACCGATGGAGTTTTGGTTCCTTGCCACTATCACCTTTAGCTTGCTTAGTTGGGGACACTTAATTTCCAGCGTTACCGTTGACATGATTGCAAAGATATTATTAAAACTGAGCTGGATGTTAACATCACTGAATTCAATGATGAACTGTCTTTAACGGAAAAATTAGTGTTTACTATTGTCATTATGCATTATTGACACTATTTTCCTAATTAATGCTGTTCAGTGGCTTTGTCACAATCTGTATTTGTTAAAAGCGCTATATAAATAAAAGGTGACTTGACTTGACTTAATTACTATATATATACGTTATATATATATATATATATATCGATTATATAAGATGTGATTAGGCTGAATGCCAAGCAGATGGGTAATTGCTGCAGACAAAGGGAAATTGGAAATGTAGCATGGAATGAAATGTATGTACCTTTGTTGTGTAACAGGTCATGCATTCACAGCGCCTCAGTGAGCTTCCATTGACAGCATGGGTCATCCTTAAGTCATCAGGTGAAGTGTCTTCAGCCCACTGCACCTGCGTGGCTGGTGTGGCAGAGTCCTGCACCCATGTTGGAGCTCTGCTCTTCAAGGTGGAGGCAACTGTCCGGTGCAGGGAAAACGCCACAGTCACTGAACGACCGGCCTACTGGATGCTGCCAAGCAACATTAACAAGGTCTATCCAGAGGTTGGTCACAAAATCAACTATACATCTGCTGCTGCCACACGTAGGTCTCTGAACAGTCTTCTGGATGGTGAGACTCACACCAGGCCTGTTTTGAGGACATGTTCCACCAAAACACCACCACGGCCACCAACACCTGAAGAAATGGCAAAATTCTACAGTGATCTTTACAACACAGGTGCAAGATCAGCCATTCTGAGCGTGCTACCACACTATTGTGAGGACTTCAAAGACCCTATTCATCCCATCAGAGACTTAAAATCTTTGACAAGCATTCGTAACACCAGCCTTGATGGGAGTGACTTTTCAACACTGCGGCAGCACTGCCAGACAATAATAAGCACAGCAGATGTTTCAGAGGGTCAGGCAGCGCAGATTGAGCGAAGGACAAGGGGACAACACAACTCCTCACTTTGGTTTGCTGCAAGGGGTGGCAGGATCACAGCATCTTGGATGCATCATGTTTATGCAACAGACATTAACTCGCCAGCTCTCTCCACTGTGAAAAAAGTCTGTTATCCTAAGCACGGCCCAGAAACAGCAGACACCACCTGGGGTATCAGACATGAGGAGAATGCAAGGAAGGCATACATCTCTAAAACAAGAGGACAGCACAGCAATCAGGAGGTGCAAATGTGTGGGTTTTTTATCAACCCAGCCTTCCCACAAATAGGAGCATCACCAGATGCCATTGTGAGGTGCACCTGCTGTGGGAAAGGCTGCATTGAAATTAAGTGTCCTTCAAAATACAAAGACTGCACAATCCTCAATGCATGTTCTTCCAACGACACCAACTTCTGTCTTCAACTTGTTGATGGACAGGTGCATCTGAGAAAAGGTCACCAGTACTACAGCCAAGTCCAGACGCAAATTTTTGTCACAGACAGCGCTTACTGTGATTTTGTTGTCTGGACACTGAAAGATTGTGTTGTTGTGCGCATAACCCCGGACACTGAGTTTTGGAAGGCACGACTTCAAAAGGCACAGGAGTTTTTCAAAGAGGTGTCTCTCCCTGAACTGGTGGCACAATACTTCACCAAACAACCTACTGCCCCAGCACTGGCAAACAGCAGAGTGCTCCAGCAACAGCAAAGGAATGGTAAAATGCCAAGAAAGCAGGCTGGCAAAACAGACACGGCTGCTAAGAGTAAGAAAGCACTGTGGTGTCTCTGTCATGGACCTGAGAGAGATCAGATGGTAGCATGTGACAACCAAAACTGTCCAATCCAGTGGTTTCATTTTGACTGTGTGTGGCTTGTGGAAACCCCTCATGAAGGTTCTTCCTGGTTTTGCCCCTCTTGTGCAGAGTAGCGTTTTAATGCACAATATGCACATTCAGTGCACACATTGTTCACTTACAGCACTGTGAAAAGTTATTGCACATTGTTTATTTATTGTCAAGTGTTAGTTCATTAAATAATTGTTACTGTAATTGCAATTTTTTTAGCTAGTTTTTCTGCATGTCTATATAATTCTATTTATACACAAATAATTACTTCTAAATAAACACAGTTAAGTCACATTAAATTGTTTCAAGGTTTAATTTGACAAGAGATACAGCGCACAAATATACAGAAATTACATTACAAAAAAAAAACAGTCACAGGCACACTCAAATAACAGCTGGGCACATGTTTGTTAAAGCAGAGCAAACAGTGACAATTTTGTCCAGAAATGTTATGTCTTCCCCCTTACAGGGGAGAACCATGCTGATGGGAACTTTCGAATACAGCATCTTGTATTTGTTGCGCACAACACCAATTACTCTCTCTACATGTATTCGTAGATGTGCAATGGCCCGAGTCTCTTCCACATCCTTAGCATCCAGCTGTGCATGACCCGTGTATGCAGGTATTTTTACTTCAGCACACATCATACCTACACTTTCCCTGATATTAAATCCCCGATCAGCCAACACAATATCACCCGGTAACAGTTTGTTTAGGAAACCACAACGCTCCGTTATTAGTTTGTCACTGCTGCGCCCACCCCACCCTTTCGAGATGAAAGAAATTACACCTTGTGGTGTTATGACAATCAGATATTTCAGTGTATGGTTGTGTTTGTATTGTGAAAAAGTCTGTGCCCTTGCCTGGAGATTTGAAGGTTTTTCGATGAAAATCTCGAAACAATCCACAATAGCAGCAACATGCTTTCCAAACGCCTCCACAAACTGGTGGGGCATACTGATCATCAAATTTTCTCTGTCTGGCCAGTGCACCAGTGGAGACAACCGTGCATACAAGACACCAGCAGTCTGTTGAAAGGCAGCACTAACAGTTGTTCTGTGCACCCGAAACAAATGGCTGAGGTGCTGAATAGGCAGGTCTAACCTGAGCCGCATCAATGTCAACAGGATCATTTGGAAGTGTGTGAGCTTTTTTCCTTGACACAGAAATGGCATGATACTACATAATAGCACCTGTAAAACTGCAAAGGAAGGAAGTCCTGTGTAATACTTAACTTTGGCATCATCACCCCCCAGAAACTGTTCATTCATTTTGTGTTTGTCCAGCTCCTCCTTAAGCTGTCTGTTTTCCTCCAACAGACAGTTGATCAAATCTTGCCTAGATCGGCAGAGTGCACATTCCTCACTACTCAGTTCAGGATGCTCTGCGTCCAGGTGGGGCAGTGGCTTTGGCTGCTGCTCTGCGTCCAGGTGGGGCGGTGGCTGTGGCTGCTGCTCTGCGTCCAGGTGGCCCTCATCTGTGTCCCCTTCTCCTCTCTTTGCCCCTCGGCTCCTCTGCTTGCCAGTCTGCCCTCATCTTGCGCTTTGCATACCGCTCAAACCTCTCTTGGTCTGTCGCCTGAACATCGCTGTGGCCCAACAGCAAAGACGGCTTCCAGTCAGGGTGGTTCTCCTGCATCTCGTATGATGGTTCACCTAAAACAACAGAAGTTCATATTATGACAAGTCAACAATTTCAACAATATCTCAAGCTGGCAAACTCATTACATGAAGAGCCCTTGCAGGACAAAGCTTATGGATACTAGAGGACAAATGTGCATTTTCCCTCCAATGTGGGGAATGGCTATTTCAAAAGTTGATTTGATTTCCACAGCTAGTAACAAATAAACTTTGACAGCAAGTGTGGGCACAAATGTTACTACAAATAACGGTTAAATTATGTTTAGTGGAGCAAAATCATATAGTTAATTTGTGGTTACCATGGTTAAACAATAGTAACCATGTTTTTTTTGGTTTTATTTTTAGTAAAAACCATTGGTAATTTTCATAAGGGTTTTTAATTTAACTAAAAGTAAATGATAACAATGACAATTATTATCATTATAAACAAACAAATAAATAAAATTTACAGTAAATAAAGCATTTTTCAATGTAGTTCTTTAAGTAAAAACATTATTACAAATTATGTAACTGGTCAACGGCAGCTGCTACAAAGAGACGCAGCTAAGCGTAGTAAATGTTTACACTTATTTGCAAGTAGTTTTTACAGCAGGCTACAAACATTACGACGAATTAGACTATGTAACTGGTAAGCGGCAGCTGATACAAACTGTAGCAACAGACAAACATACAGCTTCGTGGCAATATGAACAGTTGACAGCATGAACAAAACTACACAATCTAAGAGAACTTACCGGAATGAAAATGTAGAGAACATACTCTCATCGACTGAGAAATCTTTTCGAAAGTTAAGTCCTTTCTTCTTACAGCGGCTACCCAAGCCATCCGGCGTCTTCTCGTCACATCAGCAACATGCTCTCCTTCATGCCTTTTCCATGTTGGAAACTTGAAAAACCGAATACAATTGTGGATTTTGTTTCCACGAAGGTCGTGTGACCTGCTATGGCAGTTTTTCACACAACAGTAGTTCCCAGGCATCGCGAAAACTAAATCAACGGAGCTCGACAGCAACAAAAATCAACCATAGACTGTAAACAAACAACGGAATCCTGCCTTATTTAGCAGTAAGACAGATGGCGGCAGCATGCAGGTTACGTCGCCGCCCCATGTACCGTGACGTCACATTCTCATTCTCTATTCCAGAGACCAATAGAAAAAGAAAGTAGTGTATATTAGCAGACATAGGCAAAGTGCACAGGTTCTTAGGATTGCGCTGCCTATAGTGTGTGATGGGTGGATTGCGAGTGGTAGTAATAGTAGGGATATGGAAATACATAGTAAGAGTTGGTCATAAAAACTGAAACAGAAGTGAAGAAAGGTGTAATAAAGAGGTTGAGTCAAAAGCAATACTTATGTCCCTTGTCTGTGTCCCTGTACTGTGGAGTCACACGGTAGAGTCAATGGTCTTTACACTCTTCGGTAGTGTTGGGCGATATGGTCATTTTTCAAATCGTCATATTGCCAGTCCGTGAGATCGGCGATAGACAATATTATCATGCATGGGTGGGGGCAAGAGAGAGACTCCCTGTACTTATCATAGGCTATTTCATAACTATTTAGTGTTTTAAACCGCGCGTGAGAGAGAGGGAGCCTATGGAAGCACCATGAATCTAAATAATATACTTTCAAACATACTGATAAACTAACATGTTGTTATGGCATAGGATAGCCTACATCACATGTTGTATATACCGACTAAATTGCAGAATGTTTAACAAACACTGAGGAATCAAATAAATAATAATAAGAAAATAAATAAGAAAAGCCTCTATAGCATAATGTGAGGTAAACAGCAAAGATAACAAGCTTTTCAAAACGAAAACAAAAAAAAAGTAAAACTAAATGGCTGGCGCTGACAGGACTTGCATGGTTTTTTCCACAAGAATACAACATGGTCACCATTCTTTGGTTTAAGAAGCGGTCTTTTACTTTAGTTTGTAAACCAAATCCTCTATTGTGCTCCGTCCGCGACGCGCACCTTCACGCTCGTGCCTCTTTTCACGTGATCAGTGAAATCTGATTCCTGCTACAATGTGCCGCGGCCGTGACCACGTCAAATTTGAACTCGCACATTCTCAAAAATTGGTCACAGTCTAGAGCCCTGTATATAGGCCGTTCAGATTACTTGTTAAAGTGCAACGAAATACCTTATATCAGTAGACGATAGGTGTCTGTATTTGTGGTTGGAGACTCCTTCACCGGCTACAGGCTCCTCATTAGCGCGCACGCGTGTGTGTGGGAAATACTGTTGTATTAAATTATTATTATTTAATACATTAATAGGAGAATGAGCCTAATATCGTCTTGACTATCGACGATAGCGGATGTCTTCGTTGATAGTCGAGACGATATTAGGCTCATCTCTGACTATCGTCGATATACGATACTATCGTCTATCGGCACAACCCTACTCTTCGGTCTTCACACGAGGGTTGCCGCGACTGCTGCCGCAGTGTACTAACCTTTTTTATACCCGTTTGACAAAACTTGAATTTGAATTAGAAATTGAATTCAGCTGAACACATTTTACTGTTTATCACAACAAAGGGCTAAGCAAGCGCACGACACTGACAAGGTATGCGATACAGTACGAGACCAAACGCAACTTCAGCACGTCTCAACACAGTAAACAAAAAAGGCATTTACCAGCAACGACAACTGATAAACAAGTACATATATTATGTACATATACATATATCTCCCTCTCTGTCTGCTCAAGCATTGGCAAACTTCCCAGTTCCCGGGTGCTACATGTACTTGTTTATCAGCTCTTAACAGAAACAGGAGGTAGTTCAGCCTTACATATGGTCTGTTTCCTGCCATAAAACAAAAAGAAGAATAAACTGAAATGCCTTCATGAATTTTCCCTTTAAGAATATCATGATATCAATAGGATTGTAGAACAGAATATCATATACAAAAAGCCTTTATTAGGTCATCCATAATTCCTCATCATTCTCTGATGTTATGAGAGAAAATTAGAATAGTCTTCATCTATATTTGGGAGTATATTTGATATTTAGAAATTGTGTAAATGCTGTTCATGTTGTCACGTAAACAAAACAATTGAAAGTAACGAGAACAACTGGTTTTTCAAGTTAGTGTAAGCAACTGACAAATGTTTTAAGCTGTGTGCAGCAGAATATCTTTTGAGGGCTGAAATTCAAGCACAAATTTCACTTCAGAGTCTTGTATGACTTTAAAACCAAGTCAGTCATTACTTGTTATTTTCAGTGTGTGAAACACAGAGGCAACACTTTCCTTAGAGGTTATACCTGTTTCTGATATTTACTGCACATTTGTTACTTGTGTACATTGTGTGATGATTTTCCTTATATTTGTCAGTTTAGAGCAAAAGCATTAAAATGGAATCTGGAAATGTGTCTATATCTCTTTTACTTTGTGTTTCGATGGGATAGGCATAATAAATGTAGAGAATATTACAATATCAATAAGATCATAGAACAGAATGTCATATACAAAAAGCCTTTATTAGGTCATCCATAATTCCTCATCATTCTCTGATGTGACAAGGGGAAAATACTGAGCAGTACAGATTTAATAGAACAGTCTTCATCTCTATTTGAGACACTCCACCCTTATGAAGAATTCATTTGTGGTTTTAAGAGTAGAGGGTGGCAGGGTGCCTTTTTATATGTGGGTGGAGTTGTAAAAACTGAGTAACTTGATTCCATGTAAGCCAAATGAAAGTAAAAATAAGGAAAAAGACACGCAATTTTAGTGCTTTCAATGACAGGAATCTACGCGTTTGTATATTTTGTGGTAAGTTCTGAAATTTAGTTTACAAAATATGGTTAAATAAAATAGGTTGCCATTTGTACTTCAGCTTTTGAATGGGATTTCTAGACTGATGTCTGTATTCTTCTGAAACGTAAAGACGATCTAAGGTTACCTAAACTGTGGAAATGTCAATGGGTGATGGGTCAAAGACGAGACGTCACCATTTTGGAGTCGAATCAAATTAAATGTACAAATAAATATAAAAAAATATATATTTGTTTTCATTTTCAAATAAGTGCTGGCTTTGTTCTATTAAAAGGACTATGTGAATTAGAGTACCTTCAGCACACTGACATCTATTGCTAGTACCAGGAAACATTTGGGCTAAATTAACTTTGGATATATGAGCTCTGTGTACTACTTTGAACTGAATGAGTGAATGCCGAGCACACATAGATGATGAGTGGAATGTTTAAAAGGGTCATATGACGTTGCTAAACATTATGTTGTGTATTTGGTGTAATGCAATGTATTTGTGGTTTAAGGTTCAAAAAACATTATTGTTTCTCCTCTATGCCCTTCCTTTCTGAAACGCGATGATTTTTACAAAGCTCATCGGTCTGAAAAGCGAGGTGTGCTCTGATTGGCCAGCTATCCAGTGCATTGTGATTGGCTGAATACTTCAAACGTGTGACGGAAATTAGAGGTCTACACGGGTCCAAAAATTCACTAAATGTGCTACACTGAAACGAGCCGGACCCGTCTATTATTTTGAAAGTTGGACCCGGGCCCGTGCAGAACCGAGAAATGTCAAAAATGTACAACCCGGAACTGACACAGCCCGTCAATTTTTTGAAAGATGGACCCGAACCCGTCCGGGGAGACACAGACCCGACTGGACCCGATCTGCACATATTCCACAGCAAATTGCTATTAACAAGTCGATAAACAAGTTGCGAAAATTAAACTTTTTGTCTTACCTAATGTAAGAAGCCTTCTCTCTTGTACCTGACTGTAGGCGCGTTTCCATTACCCTTCAAATTGCGCAAATTGAAATTGCGAATTAAAAATACGCCTAATGGAAATGCGTCAATTTTGCAAAAACGGCCATATATCGCAAAAAAGTTTTTACGCTCTCATGAGGTGGTTTTTCAGGCAATGCGAAAAAGGATTAATTCGCAAAACTGCAATGGAAACGGCTTTTTCGCATTTACAGGTCACATGGCATACGTAAAAAGTCATATGATCATTCCTCAATGTAATATAACCTCCAAGAAACACTTCATAATGGCCGCTCTCCAGTATAAGGGGCTTCCCTACTATTAATGCTTAGACAATTTAAACTGCACACGTCTGCGGTGCAGTGGGGCTCTGATACGGTCACTGAAGCTGATTGCGGCCACTCAATGCTTGTGTTTATGTTTTTATACAGTCTATGGTTTATTCCAGCCACGCCACGCATGTTTCTGAAGCGGCTCTCTTTGCTGCTTCTGTAAAGATACATGCATAAGCCTCCTTTGAATAAATAGCCAAAATCCGTCAAAATCCCACCAAAATCCGTTGCCATGACTTATCGCGAGAGGCAAAGGGTTACTTTTTAGCAGCATAACATTGGTTAATGGAAACGCCGTCATTTCGCAATACTTTTTTATCGACATTCAGAAAATATCGCCAAAGTTTTGCGCAAATCTGTAATGGAAACACGCCTTGTGATGCACACAATCCTCCTTGCCAAGAAAGTTCCATCCGTCTTATTCCTCTCTTGCCTATTGAAATGCGTAATCCACTCATTATTCCAGTTTCTAAAGTCCACTTGCTGTCACGGTGACGGATGAAAAATGCGACTTTGCAGTTTTGCATTTTTCGTATCTCGAGTCAACTTGCATAATAAATTAGACTGTTTGCCCATTTGGATTATAACAACGATTGCTCGTCCAGTGCCATGGCAGCTGACGTTAGCTTTACTTATTTGCTATCATCTCTGTGCTCTCTGAGCCGAGTCTGAGCAAAAATTTTAGATATAACAACAAGACGGTTCATTCATAATATTATAAAAAAAAACAATAATAACTCGCATCACTCATGAAGGTATCCTTTATCACCGTGTGTGTGCATTAACTCCGCCCACCCTGCTTCTGATGACGTCGCTCTGGAGGGTTTTTTTTTTTCCCACCTTATTTCAAATTACCGACTCACACTTTTCTCATCCTAATTTTACAAGTTGAAAGTTACAAAACAACACAAGCACAGCGCTGACTGACTCTGATACGTTTTGAATATGGATATTTTTCTTACAAAAACGTATCGATTTGCTACAGGAGGCCTTTGTTAACCCCCCGGAGCCGTGTGAGACACTTTATTTAATGAAAAGGTGCTTTTTATTTCACGTCTATTTGGACATAAGCAATGCAACACCCGCTGAGTGCAACAATAGAGCTTGAAAGATCAAAGACAATTTTTAATATAACTCCGACTGGATTCGTCTGAAAGAGAAAGTCATATACACTAGGATGCATCGGGGGTGAGTAAAAAGCAGCCTAATTTTCATTTTTGGACGTGAACTAACCCTTTAAGAAGCACCACCATCTTAATGGAATGAATCTGTTCGATGAGAGAAATCTTTAAAGGGGACAATTTAGAAAGATCTTTCTTAAAGGGGTCATATGATGCGATTTCAAGTTTTCCTTTCTCTTTGGAGTGTTACAAGCTGATTGTGCATAGATAAGATCCCTGAAGTTGCAAAGACTAAAGTCTCCAATCCGAAAGAGATATTCTTTATCAAAGTTAAAAAACTCTGCCACGCCCCCCTAAAACAGCCCGTTCTAACACGCCCCCACATATCTAAATCACTATCTGGGAAGATTTGCATAAAGCCGCCCAAATGTTCACGCAAAGAAAAGAAGGCGTGGTTTCAGTAACCACAGTTAGTGTGGAAGCAGCCATGTCAGGGAGACGCTGTGTGTTTCTAGGAGAAAGCAAAAGCACTTTATTTGGCCTTCCGAAAGTAGATGCATTTAGGAATCTTTAAGATTACTTACAACAGAACAGCAATGAATTTTATGGACAACCGTTTCGTGAACCTAGGAGAGGAGGTAATTCTGACTTTGCTATGACAATCTGCCACTCTGAAAGTATGTTTTGTTATTAGTTTAAGTATTGCTATTGACTGTTCAAATGCGGAGTTTTGGCATCGTGTGTGGGTGTTGTGTGTGTGTGAGAGAGAGGGCGGAGAGATGGAAGCGGGTTTGAGGCGTGCGCGAGAGAGAGAGAGAGAGCGCAGCGTCACATCACAGTAGAGTCAGTCTTAACCGCAGCTTGTGTACTGCATCATTACGTTGTCTGTTCCCTTCGGCCTTGAATGATGGGTTAAAAACTAAGGACATTATGTACTGGTCTTTACAATTTAGTTGAAAAAGATGAGCCGCGATTATGTAAGGGGAGTTTACATTTCCGCGAGCACTTGCGGGGGTGTTCGGCCAATCACAATGCACTGGGTCAGTTGGCTAATCAGAGCAGACTGTGCTTGTCAAAAGTGGGGGCTTTGTTGAAAACTACGTGTTTGTGAGAGGCGGGGCATAGAGGACTTACATTAATGTACAGTATTTGAAAAATAATTGTGTTTTTTGAACATTAAAGCATGTCAATATTCTGTTACACCAAATACACAAAAAATGATCTTTAAAAAAGCATCATATGACCCCTTTTATCCGTTCAAGAAGCATACCAGAATTATGTTTAAAAAGATGCTTATGTTGGCGAGTGATACAGACACCAAGGTATGTGAATTCATTTAAAACTAGCTTCAATGGTATGTTGGAGTACTGTAATTGCATATCTACCTAATTAATCGGAAAAAATTCACTCTTATGCAGATAAAGCCTGAAGCCAGAGAGCCAACCAAAAGAAGTCCGTGGGTTAGAGATAAAAAGCAATAGATTGTCTGCATATAAAGTTAATTTATGCATGGCCTCACCACGTGTAATTCCAGTAATCTGCTAACACTCACTAGATCAATTGCTTGAGGCTCAATAGCTACGGCAAATAATAATTTTCTTATGGACAGCCCCGTTGGGTTCCACGATGCAAGTTAAAAGGTTAAGAAGACAGACCATTGGTCAGGACTACAGCGGAGGGAGTGCTATAAAGTAATTTAATCCAAGAAAGAAAAGCCGGCCCAAATCCAAATTTACCCAAAACTAAAAAAATATATACTCCCACTCCACTCTATCAAATGCCTTCTCAGCGTCCAAAGAGACAACACATTCTGGAGTGGATTGATGCTGAGAATACTATTCTTTATAAAACCCTGTTTGATCATCAGGCGAAATGATGGTGGGGAAAACATCTTCAAGTCTTAAGGCAAGCACCTTCGCTAAAAATTTTTGCTCACAATTGAGCAAAAAAATTGGCCTATATGAAGTAAAGGTCTGCTCCGTGAGACCCAACCAGATTTCTTGCGACGCGGGATTAAATTTTCGAATAAAACGCGGTAGCGGTCGGTAAATCTGGTGTACGGGACAGGAGCAGGTGGCCTAACAATATCCTGTTCCTGACGTCCTTTCAGAACAGCATATCTGCGCTTTATTCTTATTGACCACCAGTACAGCCTTCACTCGGACTGTTATGCACGCACTGCACGCACGGACCAGTGCTTTCTGACTGAGTCATGTATTTTATTGTGGGGTCTGTGCGCAGCATGTGCATAACAGTCCTCAGAGCAGGCTAACCGGCAGTTTTGCCAAACCCCTCCCTCAGAAAATCTCTAGAACCACCCTCAAAAAGTCGCCAAATATTGAAAACAAAGTAATAGTAAACACAGAGTAAATTTGGTAAAGGGAAAGTAAAGTAAATATATATGTATACTTTACAAATGATAACAGTATAAAAATTATAACAAAAGATTAAATATAACAAAAAAATTCTGAAGTGAAATTAGGAAATGTTTGTGATCTGCAAGCACATCAAACAGGATGGAAATGATGGAAAGACACAAAAGACACAATGTTGGGAATTTGTTTTATGTGTCACCAAAGTGCATCCCTGTTCTGCTCAAATACAGATAAGAGATATTATGATTCTCCAAAAACAAAAACTTTATTCATACAAACTTACTTCAGTCAACACACACTATTACTACAAAGTAAGTGCACAATACTGCATCCCAGCACACATGACACGACGATGCACTGTCTCTCTCTCAGTATCTGGTTGACATAACTGTGCATGAATTGTGGTATAACTTTTGTGTCCGTGGTTAAAACAAGACTGATGCTTATAATGAAATTGTGGTGTGCGTCATGGCAGGTGTACTGGTGTGTTCACTGTGCAGACTCGTTAGGTGCGTTCGACTTGAAGCACGGCTACAGATGGCGATCAACGACAGTAGCCGCTTGCAGTCGGGGGCAGAATTAAAGCGGAGACGTCAAGTCAGACACTTCTGCTCCCGTTAGTGATGCTCTTGCGGTGTTTGCATACTCTATCACAGATGAAGTGAATTAAATGCAATATTTGTCAAATACACAGATGTTTCAGAAACGTTTTCATGAGCAACAGATATATACTGATTATATACGTCTTAATACATCGCCGTCTGTTCAAGAATACAGTTCAACGTAAATATATACTATTTAAATACTAATAAAGTGGGGGTATATATGCTTTCATGATAAACCGTGACTCAATATTACATTGGAAATTTAAATGTGAGATTCTGGAAATGAGATCTAAATTTAGCGGGAACGGTCGGGTCGGGAAGAAAATTTATTCTAAGTGGACAGCGGGTGAACAAAGAGTGAACATATCACGGGAGCGGGTGGGTGCGTATTATAACCTCACCGGAGCGGGACTAAAAAAAATTCCCGTGCAGACCTCTAATATGAAGCACAATCCTAAGGGTCTTTTTAAACAATAAAGAGTTGATTTAAAGTTGGGGGAAGAGTTCCAGGCTTAAAGGGGTCATCGGATGCAAAATCACCTTTGCATGTTGTTTGAACATAAATGTGTGTTGGAAGTGTGTGTAAACATCCATCCTATAATGATAAAAATCCACCCAGTGGTTTTTTTAAAGGCAGCGGCTATTTGCACTAAGTGTAAATAGCGATAGAGGCTATTTACACTAAGTGCAAATAGCACATTTTCTTAGCGATAGATGCTATTTACATTTTGTGCAAATAGCAATGGATGAGGGGGTGGGGGGGGGGGGGGGGGTATTTACACAAAGTGCAAATACTATAGTGTAAATTTACACTTGGTAAAAATAGAGGCTTTGAGCTATTTTACTACTTATTGAAAAAATATGGGGCAATGATCACCTCAGTAGGGTAGTACAGTATAAAACAGTATGCAATAACTTACTGAGTGTACATTTTAATTTTAATTCAAATTATTAAATGGATGCCACCTTATTGGGACAAAAGCCCTCCCTACACCTAACCCTACCCGATACTTTATTTTCAACTTTTTGATTATTTCCTTCATTTTCATTGAAAATAAATGCGTTTCTGATGTGATATGAGATTTGAAAAGGGAGAGAAAAAAGTTCAGCGAAAGGCGGATTCGAACCCGGGTCGATCACACGTTTTACCATCTGCATCGCCACTGAAGCTGACGATTGTTGACTGTCTTTTGTAATGTTGACTATCCCAAACACGAAGTTAGTGTAAATAGCCTCTGCCAACAAGGCGGGCTATTTGCACTTAGTGTAAATAGACACTCCATTTTTTTAAATCCCTATTTTAAAATCCCCTTTCTCAAATCAGGCTGTTCTGAGATTCCTGTCAGAATGACGTAGTTCTGCACAGGCCCCTCCCACGATAGCTGATTGACACTAGCGTCTTACCTTAGACCTGCCCTGAGTGAGATCTGTGCGCCATTGTGTGGGAATCCGGTGCAGGGGAAGACACGATGTCTCCGATTAAGTGAGGAGGTGTTTGCTGGTGGATGTAATAATAACTTAGCAGTCTAATTACTCCAGAAATCTGAGCCGACGAAGACGAAGAGGATTAATGTTATTTGTACGTACTGTTCACGATCTGCCTAAATGTGTTTGTTCGTGCGAATCATTCGTGATCCAGCCTCATCTACAGAAGAAGTGAGTATAAGGGTTTTTTTATGAATCTTTGCAAATCGCCTTTCCTAACAATGTGCTAATTAGCAAGTTTCGAGGAAAAGTAACAGTACAGCTCATATAAACTTATATCAAACGGACATCGGATGACCCCTTTAAAAGACTCTGAAAAAACAGTCGTTAGAAAAGGAGCGATCTGTGCAGAGAATTTTTTATAAAACTCTCACTGAAAACTATCTGGGGTCTTGGGCATTTCCCAGATTGTAGGGAAACAATGGCAGCTACTACTTCCTCCTGTGAAATTGGCTCTTCTTAAAGCTTATGAACATCAGAAGCTTAGGTGGGGACATTTAACTCGACCAGGAAAATATTCAACATCCCCCCACAGAAAGGAGTTAGAGACATATAAAGTAGAGAAAGAAAAAACAAAATTTAAAGCTGTATTACACTTTAATTTTGATGCTTGAAACACCCTTTTCATCACGTAAACAAAACAATTGAAAGTAAGAACAACTGGTTTTTCAAGTTAGTGTAAGCAACTGACAAATGTTTTAAGCTGTGTGCAGCAGAAGATCTTTTGAGGGCTGAAATTCAAGCACGAATTTGACTATTAGTCTAGTATGACTTTAAAACCAGTCCGTCATTTGTGATTTTAGTGTGGACAGAGGCAACATTTCTTTGAGGTTATACCTGCTTCTGATATTTAGCACACCTCGGATCTGATTTGTGCCACCTCAGATTAAATTTGACCCCCTCCATCCCCCCAAAACGTGTTGATTTTAACCATTAAATGCGGACCATCACCGGTGTATTTAGAACATCCACTGCTAAATTCAAACGCTTTGTCTGGCGCTATTCAGTGTTTTCAGCCACATAAAATTGAATTAAAGAGCAGGTCATATGAGCAGTGTTGGGGAGTAACTAGTTACATGTAACGGCGTTACGTAATTTAATTACAAAATAAATGTAACTGTAATCAGTTACATTTACTGAAAGCAAATTGTAAACACATTACAGTTTCTGAAATTGTTAATGATTACAAAGGGGGTTACATTTGAATATTTACACTCATCCACATACAGATTGAATTGATTTCTTTCCCAAATTGCTCTGACTACTCTAAAATATGAGACATACGGCCTTATGATTTCTGTGATGCGGAAAACACGAACTGGTTGGAATTTCTATAACGTGGAATGTCACAGAATATGCAACATTTGGATGAATAAATCAAAGTAGGTCAGTACACTTGAATCAAAACGCGATATGGACTAGGGTCTGTGAATATTAAGGCGCAAAAAGACTATATGAATCCTGCTCATTCTGCCGCGTGTCTCTGTGGAAATCAGATGCGGACTGATCATCGGGAGAACCGGGACAATTCCCGGTGGCCTGGCAGCTGATTTTGCCCGCTATTTTAATATTATTATTATATAATTGCCTGCCGAATGTATTAAAGCAATTATTTCTGCGCTCCGCCAAATGGTTTGGATCAGAGTAATCAATGCGAGAGAGAGAGAATGGAGTGGACTGTGGAAGCGCACAGGTGGAGCAGAGAAGCAACCCTACTGTTCAGGGTTTCAAGTGCAGGTCAGATTCATCTGTAATTATGCTATTGTAGTTTTGTCTTTGTTTACTTAGTTAAGCAGCAGCAGCCCATTGCTCATCAATCATCACTCAAAATACTGTATACTAAAGGACATCATTATTATCTACTGTAAAGTTACAGTAGTAATTTAACAGACAAATTATCATATCGTTTATAATAGGTTTAGTGGGAGCTAGGGCAGACAACAACACAACCTTTACGAAAATTAATGATGATTTTACTAACATGGGTAACCACCAAATAAACATGGTTTTGGCTACCTAACCATAGTTAACCGTTCGTCCATCAGGAACCTGGAATTTGTAGTAAAAATAAAGACAAATCACAATGATTATAATGACTTATACTGTCTTTTTACGCGTTGCGTTGCGTACTGCGCTGCGTAAACATAAAACCATGTCTGCATTTGTGATCGGAGAAACAACTCGCGTTTGAATCATCATTGGCAAATTATTTAAATATAAAAAAAAATTCCTTATAGGCTGTGAGTCAGAAGCGCAGACTGTCCTTGCAAAGTCGGAACTGCCCAACTTTATAGAAACAGCCTTTGTGCCACAGACGCATTGTAGGCTACTGGTTCAGGAAACAATCCTCCATAAAATGCACTGCACACATCTGAATATTTGGGTTGAACTGTTCTGGAACAGTGTTGTAAATACAACTTAACCACCGATGTCCGGATCGCGAACGAATCGTTCTGTTTAACCAGATCTTCTTAACCGGTCGAACCAGTTCACCAAATCGAACTGAATCGTTTGAAACGGTTCGCGTCTCCAGTATGCACTAATCCACAAATTACATAAGTTATTTGGTTTATAAACGTGCCTGACACTCCCTCTGACGCGAAATAAACCAATATCCCGAGTTATTTAGTTACTCCTAACAGTACATTGACTGAACTGCTAAAAGAGAACCGATGATGGGATGTGCACGAGCAGAGCAGCTGGACTGAGTCTCGTCCTGCTGGGAGACGGCATCACAGTATGATAAGGGGCGTAACATTTCTGTCACACGCTTGAGGCATTCGGCCAATCACAACGCACTGGATAGCTGGCCAATCAGAGCACACCTCGCTTTTTTAGAACGATGAGCTTTGTTAAAATCGACGCGTTTCAGAAAGGCGGGGCATAGAGGAGCAACAATAATGTACATTATATGGAAAATAATGTGTTTTTTAACATTAAACGCATTAACACATTGCATTACAGCAAATACACAACATAATGTTCTTTTTAGAAATGGCATATTGACCCCTTTAATACGACGCAACCCAGCATGGGGAGTTTATCGCGGGGCCCCCCTGTGTGCCCATCTGCTACGCCACTGTAAAATGTTTGTCTTAATGGCACGTGTTGACAGGGCTGGGTCCATACTTTAAACAACCGGGTTTGATGTGTATTGTGCCATTTTAATAGGTATTTAATAGGTTTAATAGGTAAACTAGGGCTTGCAAATGTGTTACATCTCTTTTAACTTTGTGTTTCCATGTTTAGGCGTGAAGTCAGTCTTTAAACAGTTTGAGGAAGGAAGACTGCATCTAAAATGAATCTCAGTGAGGATAGAATGGAGGAGAACTCTAAATCTAAAACAAGTCTACAGAAGACAGAAGAGTCTGGTGCAGATCTGCATCAGATGCCAAGAGCAGCATCTCCAGATCGTAGCTGTGTGTCTGTAAAGTCTGAAAACTCCATGCTGAACAAGGAACCTAATTTCACTGATGAAGCCATGACCTCTGAAGTCAGGTAACAAATGCATCATTTATGCATTTAGCAGATGCTTTTATTGAAAGTGACTTGCAATGCATTAAAGTTATACAGACACAAGCCAGTATTTGAAACAACAGATTGAATGACAAACTGCAGGCAGTGCTAAAACATTGTTTTATTTGTTTTTCTGTTTATGTGTCATTATCAGCAGGAAAAAGAGAAAAATAGAAGCATCACCAGGACCTAGCTGTGTGTCTGCGAAGAGTGATGACTCTATGAAGTTCGATTTTTCTGCACTCAGTGATACAACCATGACTTCTGATCCTTTGTTAGTATAAACATGGAGTTGTTGGCTTGTGAGGTGTCAAGGTGTTAGGCCGTAGGATGTTAAGTGTGGCTTTGATGAACACAAATTATTAAAACATGTTCCTTCTTATTTTTACACACACCATGAATCTGTGATTTGTACATTCTATTAACGAATCACAAAAATTTTTTTTCTTATTGCATTTCACAAAATATCTAAATTTTTGTGTAACTTTCATTCATATATTTGAGAGATTTATTATACATTTTCTTAACAAACTTTTATTGCATTTGTCATAAATATTTAAGTTGTTTTTTGTTTTCTCAGCAGTGGGGAGGATTACTGCTTGACTAATAACGGGAAGTATATCACAGAAAAGATAGAGACTGAAAACATGCATCAGGATTCTTACCAACCAGAAAAAGATGCTTTTCAGAAAGTTAAAGTTCAACACAAAAACAGCATGAAGAACAGGTATGAGAGATTATTTGAGGGAATCCAACTCCAAGAGACTGAAACCCTCCTGAACAGTATCTACACACAGCTCTATATCTTAGAGGGAGAGAGTGAAGGAGTGAATGAAGAACATGAGGTTTTACAGATGGAGAACACAACTAGAACACAACACTCACAAGACACTCCAATCTACTGCAATGACATCTTTAAAGCCTCAACTGAACCAGGACGTGAGGAGAAAGAGCAGATCAAGACTGTTCTTACTAAAGGCATTGCTGGAATTGGAAAAACCGTCTCTGTGCAGAAGTTCATTCTGGACTGGGCCGAGGGAAATACCAATCAGGATGTAGATTTCATGTTTTTGCTTCCATTTCGAGAGCTGAACTTGATCCGAGATCATCAGTACAGTCTTCACAGACTTCTGCTGGACTTTCATCCTGAACTTCAAGATCTGGACTCACAGATTTATGAGGAGTGTAAAGTTGTGTTCATCTTTGATGGTCTGGATGAAAGCAGAATCACACTGATGTTTTCAGACGCTCATAAAGCTTGTGATGTGACTGAGACTTCATCAGTGGCTGTGTTGATGTCAAAGCTCATGAAAGGAGAGCTGCTTCCCTCTGCTCTCATCTGGATCACCTCCAGACCAGCAGCAGCCAATCAGATCCCCTCCAAATACATCAACCGTCTGACTGAAATCCAGGGATTCAATGCGCATAAGAAGAGGAATATTTCAGGAATTTTTTCTCTCCTTCTTTTTCTTTTGAGAATCAGTGATGAGCATCAAGCCAGCAGAATCATCTCACACATCAGAAGAGCAAGAAGCCTCCACATCATGTGCCACATCCCCGTCTTCTGCTGGATCTCATCCACTGTGCTTCAGAAGCTCCTGGAAGAAGATCTGAGTGCAGAAATCCCTCAAACTCTGACTGAAATGTACATCCACTTCCTGCTGATTCAGATCAACATGAGGAAGCAGAAATATGAAGAGAGAGATCCAGAGAAACTCCTGCAGTCCAACAGAGAAGTGATTGTGAAACTTGCTGAAGTGGCTTTCAAACAGCTGATGAAGGGCAATGTGATGTTCTATGAGGAGGACCTGATTGAGAGCGGCATAGACCTCACTGATGCTTCAGTGTATTCTGGGATTTGCACTGAGATCTTTAAAGAGGAATCTGTGATTCATCAGAGGAAAGTCTACAGCTTCATTCATCTGAGTATTCAGGAGTTTCTGGCTGCTTTCTATGTGTTTTACTATTATATCATAAAAAATGATAACACATTAGAGTATTTAGATCAAGTACATAATCTCCATAGGGACACCGTAAATAAAGCCCTTGAGAGTGAGAATGGACACCTGGATCTGTTCCTGCGGTTTCTGCTGGGTATCTCACTGGAGTCCAATCAGAGACTCTTACAGGAACTACTGACACAAACAGAGAACAGTTCAGAGAGCATCAAGAAAACCTCACAGTACATTAAAGAGAGAATAAAGACTGACAAAAATCTCCCCACTGAAAGATCCATCAATTTGTTCCTCTGTCTGCTGGAGATGAAAGATCAGACGCTGTATAAAGAGATTCAGGATTTTCTGAAATCAGACAAACACTCAGAGAAACTCACTCCTGCTCAGTGTTCATCAATCACGTGCATGCTTCAGATATCAGAGGAGGTGCTGGATGAGCTGGACCTGAAGAAATACAACACATCAGAGGAGGGCAGAAGACGACTGATACCAGCTGTGAGCAACTGCAGAAAAGTTCTGTAAGTAACTTTGTTCTTATATTGTCAAAAAAAGATACACCAAGAGCCAATTTTGATGAGTGATAAGAACTGTGATACAAATGCGTTTTCAATTAAAAATTTTAAATATCTTTTCAGATAAGTATTCACCCCCTTCACATCAACATAGAAGTCCCTTTATAAACAGTGATGGCCTTGAGTCTGACATGTTGCAATCAGCATTGCACATCAGGTCATTGCAGTTTTCACACATGCAGTGGTTGGTTCTAATTTCAAACTGCATTTTTTTATTATTAAATATGTTTACTTGTTGTAGTAGCAGCAACTGCCAGGAATGGCCAGGAAAAAATATTTGTGGCCTAAATTTTCTCAAGTCACCAGCCATTGGCAAATGTGGTAAGAAGTTATAGTTTTAGGCCCTGCTTGCACGTGTAGAAATTAGGACACTAGTATTGTAATTTCCCTACTGTAGAGTAAGATAAAATAAAAAATGAGTATTTCACAGGTATATAATTTTATTTTACAGTGCAATTATTTTACAATATATGGCTATTACTGTCATAGGAGTAATAATATAAAATTATTATTATATTCTAATTTGTTTGGCTTCCAAATTCATCAGTGTGAGTGTAATTTAGACTGAGACACTATACTAT
This sequence comes from Sinocyclocheilus anophthalmus, assembly GCA_018155175.1. Classification (NCBI taxonomy): domain Eukaryota; kingdom Metazoa; phylum Chordata; class Actinopteri; order Cypriniformes; family Cyprinidae; genus Sinocyclocheilus; species Sinocyclocheilus anophthalmus. The sequence goes on along the minus strand of JADLZN010003143.1, from coordinate 250,057 downwards.
TTTAACTAAAAAGAGGATTGAGTCCCCTTTAAACAAGTATAAGTCAATTCACCAGCTCTTTTCTTTGTTTAGTTTGCACACTGAACTGTGTTGGAGCTCTTAATATTGAACTCTCAAAGTGGCCCAGATAGATGAATTTAACTTTAAAATGTACAAAATTTTCTTCCTGGGGGGGGGGGAGGGGAGAACATGCCCCCGGACCCCCCTAGAGGAACCAAGGTCCACCCACCACAGTCTCACAAAATCCTGTGGGAAACACTGCTTATGCCCATATTTGGTTTGGTTTTCTGTTCTAGTTGTCTCATTATTAGTTAATTCCCCGCTCCTGTCTGTCCCTCATTTAGTTTAGTATAAATGTGTAGTCTGCCTAATGTTTTCTTGTCAAGTCTTAAACGTCATTCTATGTGTGTCTCCTGCATTCCCGATGTTAGTGTTCCTTTCCATTTGGTTAGTTTATTAAAAGTCAAGTTTTATAAGTCATCTCCTCGTTTCCCTTCTACGCACCGTGACACACACACAAGTGTTCCTGTGGGTCATTAAACAGTATTTGCAGGGTCCCCTACCCTCCTTGGATTTACTTCCACGTTCTGTTAGGTTCAGGTTCAGGTAACATGTCTCTAAACAAAAATATTAAAATATTTATCCCCTCTAGTATTTCTATTATTTATTAGCTAAATTAGTTTATCTGTGTGTTACACTGCCCCTTGTTTTAGATGTAAACTGTTATAATCTGATACAGAACTCATTACTCTGTATATTTACATAGATAAATATAGGTATCAAAATTATGAGGATATTTTATAAACATATAAATATATACGAACATATTAAGGCTGTCGGTTTAATGCGTTAATCTGATTAATTAGTTATGGAATAAAATAATGCATTTAAATTTTTAACGCAATTAATGCCCCAGCCCGAAGACCAACATATGTAATCACATTTCATAAGAGATGTTCATCAGCAAAGTGCTGCAAGAATGATTCGAAAGCATGCAGAACTGTCTGCTCTCTATATTGCCGTGCAAAGCCAAAAGACTGTAACATAGATATTTTTGGGACATTCAAGACATCCTTTATCATGTGCATAAAGTATCTTGAGTCAATTTCGTTGTTTTTCCGAGAAAATAATGGGTCGTCTCAACCGTAACTTCGAAAAGCCCCTGAGAAACCAAGGGAGAACACTGTATAACACCAGTTACGGCTCTTTCACTTTGTTTGGAACGCTCAAATTGAGTTATGGCGTTCTGCCTTTGTTTAACTGCGCGTCAAAATGAAGTTATGGTGCCTGTTTGGAGTTATACGGTGTTCTGCCTTTATTTTTTTTTACTGTCCGTTAAAGTCTGCCGCTTTTTAATTACGGTGTAGACAAACGAGAGAGAGATAGATAGATTGCGGTCTACCATACAGCTCCATTATAACAAAGCACTGTAAAGACTAGATACCTTGGCAGCAATACGTAATCGTGAATAACATTTAAAGATTTTTCTTTTTGTAATGCAGATTATTCACCACGCTGTCACTTAGTTGGACACGTGTGGACTCGAATGCCGTAGCTAGCATGATCAATAATAAAATCAGTAGCCTACTAACAGTTCGCAATTAAATCCATATCCTACCTTTTCTTGTAAACCCGATAAAATCAATCCATGGCGATGAACGTCATCAGAGATGTTTAATCCACAAGCATTCTGAGCATTATCCGGCTTGCTTGGCATTCACATCAATCCCAAGTCGTTCTTTTAAATAGGCTATTTAATACAAGTCAATATAAAAGCAATTATGCTATGTCTAGCATTCTTTTACTGAGCATAGCAAATAAATTGGTATCAACACGGTATCCACTCACATGTTTAACTTTTAGTCTGCTTGTTATGGTAACAAAAAAACACAATTAATACATTACAATATGCAGTAGCCTATATGAGATAGCCCATGATCACTAGATTTTATACAGGTGTTACTATAACGATTTTGTAAATGGTGATGAGCAACCAAATATTGATAATTTAGAAGTTACTGTCTTTTGCCTTGGTGTGACTTCTCACGTTTTGCAGACGATGCAAAGGCAGAGTACATTAACTTCAAAATAGGGGTAAAAATCAAGTTTGAGCTCACAATTTTTTAATGTAGATCATTTTCATTACTAAAACATCTAATTGTTAAATTTCCAGTGTTAAATTACCTATAATTAATTTGGCTGGACAAGTTAAAAAAAAAAAGTAAAGTCATTTTTCTCAGTTTCACAGTCTAGTGAGTTAAGGTCTTTTGCCTTTGTAGGGAATTATATCTCTCGTGGTACTTTGATATAATTCATCAATCGTGTATGACATCAGCGCCGCTTTAAGTCAAACACACTGTACAATTGATTTGTGACGAACATGATACAGGGCAACATCTCACTGCCTGATGGATCCTATAGAATGCAGTTATATGCCCCTAAAATTCAAGAGATTGGGGCTAAATGCCCCTTTTTCAGTTATTGTCTCATATTTACATCATATGATATGATTAAGCGATATAACGAGCAATTAGTGCAGTATCACACAAGTGCTGTTTTTATCCCAAATACAACGAGTGCAAATGTGATTTTTTACAACAGTTCAATAAATAAGATCTTAGTAACACCTTAATACTCAATTTTGCCAACACATATACCTATTAAAGCCACAGTAGAACTGTTGTGTTTCCGAGCAACACACAATTTCTCAATGAATCCACGTTTTGAGTGAATCAGGTGAACTAATGATTCAGTGGCCCATTCATAAAGAGAGCCATTTACTTAACCCTTTAGGCACCAGGGTTTTTTTTGAAAAATGCTGGATTTTGACATCAAGATTTCAAAAGCTTGTAGCTTGAAAGGGCTTAAAGATATAGATCTAATGTAAATTAGAAAAATGTTGGGCATGACCGAAAGTTTATGTGGGGTGTAAATATTCTCATCTAATTTGCATAGTATGATGTCATCAGGGGGCGGCACTCCTGAATGTCATAATATTCAGGAAATAATAGATATTGCCCTGCCACCCCCATCCCCGTTGGGTAAAGGGTCGAAATCATCACTCGGTTGTGCTTCGTGAACACTCTCGCCTTGTACGGCGGCACCACTGCGCTGCAAAGATGTACCGGGAGAAGCGCGGTTATTAGACGACTGATCGTCATTTCCAAAAGGCAAATATTCCCCTTCAGAGTCAGAATCAGCGAATAACATTTACAATACATCCTCACGGTACAACTTTTATTAGCCATTTGGCGATTTTCTCTCACAAATCTCACATCTTACCCGCACGCTATGAACTGAACTGCTTCCGCATCAATGGCACGATAGCTCACTTGCTCTGCTATTTCCTCGAACACTTTGAATAGGAAGGTGACGTAATTTTGGTCTAGAATCGAAGTACTACATGTCTGCCATCTAGTGGTAGGGAATACAAATGAGATATTACACCATATTAGGAACTACAGTCTATTTGATTAAGTATGACGTCTTGTCGCAATTTTGCGACTTTGGCGCTAAGAGGGTTAATTCCTGAATTGAATCAGCTGTTTGAACCAATCGAATGAATAAATGAATGAATGGCTCAATGACTCATTCATGGCAGTGATCAGCAATGCAGCAATTGGCTGGCATCAAGACAGCAACATAATGACATTACAGAATTAAAATAAGAACATCAAAAACATAACTTGACAAATTTCTAGACATTTATAAGGAAACAAACAAGCAGCTAAAATTACAAAAAATTATAATAGACAAATTAAATATTGTTGTTTTTTTTACATGACCTCACAGACCAACTGTACACTGTGTGTGTAATAAAAGGTAAAATAAGGTAATTATTCCCTATATATATAAATGAGTAAAACTGGCTTGGTCTGTATTATTATAAGCTATGCAACATTATAATATTACTTTCAAATTAACTTTTAAATTATTAATATTTAAAATTATTATTGTCCCTGTTTCAGTAGGGTACTCTTGATGCAATCTAATAATGTTTATGTGAAGTAAACCTGCTCCAGAGCAGGTTTGAGCTTACGGACCTGTTGCTATCACAGCTACTCTGGGATGAGCTTTGAAGAACCTAACAATCCTCGATCGTGTGAAATTGCCAACAGTAAAATCCAAAAAAACTAAGAATCCACATACAAAGAACAGAGAGTGTCAGTGGTTGCTGGGTTTTGTCTTGCTACTAGCTACTACTTATTACTAGCTTGCAATATTAGTGGAGTGAAGTGAAGTGAAGTGACATGTGGCCAAGTATGGTGACCCATACTCAGAATTAGTGCTCTGCATTTACCCATCCAAAGTGCACACACACAGCAGTGAACACACACAAACCGTGAACACACACCCGGAGCAGTGGGCAGCCATTTATGCTGCGGCGCCCGGGGAGCAGTTGGGGGTTCGGTGCCTTGCTCAAGGGCACCTCAGTCGTGGTATTGAAGGTGGGAGAGAGCGCTGTACATTCACTCCCCCCACCTACAATCCCTGCTGGTACGAGACTTGAACCTGCAACCTTTGGGTTACGAGTCCGACTCTCTAACCATAGGCCACTATTCACCTGACACATGTTAATGGTTGGGGTAAGCATTCTAAACAGCAAGCTTGTGAGGGCCCGAGTTCAGAACCCTCAGGTCCAAGATGCGCCGAGGACCAACCACCTTTCTTGGGTACAATGAAGTAGGAGCTCTAAAACCCCCTCCTCATCTCAGCTGGGGGGACAGGCTCTATTGTACCCTTAGATAGAAGGCTAACGATCAAAGACAAGCAGAATCTCGCCTCTCACAAAAGGTTTGAAGAGAATGACTCCGAACTTCGCAGGAGCCGTGACGAACTGAATTCGTTGTAGGCCAAGCCAAACGTTCTGAGAAAACCATGGAAGGTCTGAGAACTGGCCCCCTATTGAGCCTGGTTTCTCTCAAGGTTTTTTTTCCATTTCTGTCACCGATGGAGTTTTGTTTCTTTGCCGCTGTCGCCTCTGGCTTAGTTGGGGACACTTAATTTCCAGCGGATTCGTACACTTGAGACACTTCACAGATCACTATTAAAAAGTAACTGCAGCTGGCAAGATGTGACATCACTGAATTCAATGATGAACTTTCTTTAACTGAAAATTGAGTGTTTACTTTTATCATTTTGCATTATTGACACAATATTTTCCTAATTAAGCGTTCCCTTTCAGGAACTCGAGCTGCGTCGAAGCGCTTTGGGAAGCCCCTTGTGCTGAGCCGCGTTCTTGCAAGCAAGTCGTGTCAACTTCGGGTCAATGGGACGCCGAGACGTACAAGCAGGCGTGCACGATAAGCACCAGGAAAGCATAAAGGACATTTTTCCGGCCGGGCGAAACAGGCTTTCTGTCTTCAGTAGTAGCGCTATGTGTTGTTTCGGTGTCTAATTTACTGCTGGTCTGTCCGACAAGCACTTTATTACTATATATATATACAACAATGCAGACAGTCTATGGCGAGTGAACGGCTATACAAACGCTGTGTTTCTCCATGAGACCACGCTATCTGGCGGCGGGGATACACCGATGGTGTGGCGTGTTCAGGAGAATGAGCCTGCACGGTCCGGCTTTAGCGCAGCCACTGATTGTCATCACTGCGAGCTTCTCCGTCTGGAGCACGCTCCGCTCTGCCTGGCTGTGTTTGAGAGAGCGGCCAGGCTCGCGGATCCCGCTGGCAGCGGGTCCGCTGTTGCCGAGGACACCGCGCAGACTGTTGTCGCGGGAATCGCGGGTGATTTTTAGCGAGGGATCGAGACGTCGTCCTTTTCTCGGTCACTCCACCCGCGTGAGATCCGCGGCTCTCTCTCGCGCGGCCCCCCGCGAGAGAGAAAGAGCCAGACGCTTTAGATATTCCTGTCGCCAGGGGGAGGGGGATGTGACGAGTGTCGAGACAGAGGGGACTGTGGACTCGCCACCGCAGTCCCTCGTGTATGAGGTGTGATTTGTGATTATGGGGGGTGTTTCGCGCCACAAATAAAATATAATTTGGCCAGCCTAGAACAGGACGCACGTCCTAAAAATAATTAGACGAGCATGTTCTGAATCCAGATCACAGCCTTCACGACGGGGGCCTTCCGTTTTTCCCGATCTCCATGCTGAGTGCCAAGATCGTGGGAGAAACCGTACTCATCCCGTATTACAGCCCCACAGTCTCGAATTATTCAAAAGAACATCGTGGGACTGAATGATAAGGTATATGGGGCGATGCAAGTGGTGGAGCAGACGCTTTGAGCTATCTCTCCCCATCCTCAGCATTGTCCCTGAAGGCCCCGAAGCTTCCCACCAGGCCCGTTAGGCTTACATCGAGTCTGGTTGGGAAAGCTTATACGGCGGTAGGTCAGGCTCGCGCATGTTTGCACACCATGGCGGTGTTACAAGCATACCAGGCTGACCTGCTCAGGGGTGGGGCTGCTGAGCGAGCAGCAGCCCAAGTCATAAAGCTCCTTATATCGCCAGTCTCAAAAACAGAGCGTTGCAACCCGCACCCCTCCACAGAAAGATCGGGGGTCGGGGCGATGCTCTCAGTGGGGGTCTTATAGACCGAAAACGGATCTACGGACCGTTATTTGTCTAAGAGGACCACGGCGAAATGGTCCTACCATTGTCAGATCCCTGAGGGCAGCCCCACCTGGGGAGGAAAGGATAACACCTCAGTATACGGTGCCCAATCCTCCTCGGTGCCCTCACGGAGGTTCATTGATACCCCTGCCACCCTCGGTGCTTCAGGGCTCAGTGAGCTCAGACAAGCGAATTCCCAGCTGCCGCCCACCAACGGTACGGCACGGGAGAGCTCGACCACTCAAGTGAAGGGGCTACAGCAGTCAGGTCAGTTGTTCCTTCACAAGGTTTTTGACTCATGGAGGTTCATTATACCCTGCCACCCGGCGCTTCAGGGCTCAGTGTGCTCCGACGAGCGAAATTCCCAGCTGCTGCCCAGCGACGGTACGGCATGGGAGAGCTTGTCCCCTCAAGTGAGGGTGCTACAGCGCTCGGGTCGGTTATTCCCTCAGTGCCTTCATGGAGGTTTATTGATACCCCTGCCACCTCGGTGCTTGAGGGCTCAGTGAGCTCTGACGAGCGAAAATCCCAGCTGCCGCCGGGCAACGGTACGGCACGGGAGAGCTCGCCCCCTTGAGTGAGGGTGCTACAGCAGTCAGGTCGGTCGTTACCTGCCGGTCATCCGCTTCAGGGCACGAACTGGCTCCTTAATAATACACCCCCCCCCCCCCCCCGACACCAGACTCGAGAGGCTGTGTCCCTTAGTAGATTTCTGGTAGGGTGGAAACTTCTACCAAATATCTCAAAATGGGTCCTGCAGAATGTAGAGAAAGGTTACAGAATCCAGTCCGGTTCTCGTCCGCCTCGTTTCAACAGGTCATCCCCACACTAGTGGGCCCCCAAGCAGGCTCTGGTAATGGAACAAAAAGTAAACACTCTCTTGAGGAAGGAGGCCATAGAACATGTTCCTCCTCTCTCGAGAGAGCGTCCGGGTTCTACAGCTGTTACTTCATTGTTCCGAAGAGGGATGGGGGGTTGCGTCCGATCTTAGTTCTCCGTCTTCTGAACCGCGCTATCAATCGGCTTCGGTTCAAGATGCTCACTATTAGCAGATAGTATCTCAGATCCAGTCCGAGGAATGGTTTGTTACGATAGATCTCAGAGACGCTTATTTCCATGTTTCCATCCTCCATCAACACTGGAAGTTCCTGAGGTTTGCATTCGGGGGCAAAGCGTACCAATATCGAGTTCTTCCGTTCGGCCTTGCACTCTCACCCCACACTTTCACAAAGAGTGTGGATGCTGCTCTGGCTCCACTGCGACTCCAGGGCATCCGCATACTCAATTATCTCGACGATTGGTTAACACTAGCTCAATCAGAGCAGATAGCGGCTCGGCATCGAGATGTCGTCCTAGCCCATATGAGAGAGCTGGGGTTAAGAATAAACGCCAAGAAGAGTGTACTTTCTCCACAACAGAGAACCACTTATTTATGTGTGGTGTGGGACTCAACCTTGATGCAGGCACGTCTGTCTCCTGCTCGAATCGATTCAATCCTCACGACAGTCACGAGGGTAAGAGAAGGACAGTCACTCACTGTCAAACAGTTCTGAGGCTGTTGGGCCTGAGGGCAGCGGCGTCCAACGTGATACCTTTGGCCTGCTGTACACGAGACCCTTAAAGTGGTGGCTCAGAACCAAGGGATTTCCCAGAGGGGGAATCCGCTTCGCATGATCAAAGTCACGCGGCGATGCTTACGTGCCTTAGACATGTGGACGAAACGTTGGTTCCTGGTTCAAGGCCCGACGTTAAGGACTCCTTGTCGTCGCGTAACGCTAACGACGGATGCCTCTCTCATGGGCTGGCGGGAGGATAATATATACGAAGCCAGCGGTCATGAGTGGCCGCTCAGTCCAGGGTCTTTGGGAAGGCCATCATCTCTTTTGGCACATCAACTGCCGGGGAAAGCTGGCCGTGTTTCGAGCTCTGACACAATTCCTTCCAGAACTAAGGGGGCATCATGTGCTTGTCCGCAAAGACAACACATCAGTGGTCTCCTACATCAATCGGCGGAGTTATGGAAGCTGTGGGCATGGCCCCTGAGGGGGCACAGCTCCTAGCATCTGGTCTCTCAACTGAGGTTGTTGAGACGATACTCCAGTCCAGAGCTCCCGCCACTAGGAAACAGTAGGCCTTGAAGTGGAAACTTTTCGCTTCATGGTACGAACAGCGACTGCGGGACCCAGTCCCCACAAACAAAAAAAATCCCAATTGGTACAGTTATGGAGTTTCTGAAGGAGCGATTCTCCGCAGGGTTATCTCCCCCCACTCTGAAGGTATACATGGCGGCCTTAGCTGCTTACCACACCATTCTGGGTGGTCAATCATTGGGAAGACACACACTTGCCACTCGTTTCCTCCGTGGCAACCTGAGGCTGAGGCCGGTACAGCGCACAAAGGTGCCCTCATGGGACCTGGCTGTGGTTCTGGAGGGCTTATGCAATGCCCCCTTTGAACCCATAGAAGAAGTTCGGTCAAGTTGCTCAGGCTCAAGACCATCTTTCTCCTCGCTATTTCCTCACTAAAAAGGATCGGGGATCTTCAGGCACTCTCTGTTTCACTCTCAATAACGGTTAGGGCATTCCTTTACCCGAGGGCCGGGTATGTCCCTAAGGTGCCCACTTCTTCACCAGGGCCCATAGTACTTAAGGAATTATGTCCTCCTCCGTACCAGGAAGTAGGACAAGAAAGGCGTAATCTGCTCTGTCCAGTTCGAGCACTGGACGCTTACGGACACAGAGCTGCCCCGTGGCATAAGGCAAATCAGCTTTTTGTTTGTTTTGGTCCGCAAAAGAAAGGATCTCCAGCGACCAAGCATACTATGAGTAGATGGGTGGTCAAGGCCATCTCACTAGCCTACGAGTCCTCTGGCCTCCCATCATCTATGGGGGTCAGAGCGCACTCGACCAGGAGTATGGCGGCCTCCAAGGCTTTCAGCTTGGTGTGGCCTTGCAGGACATTTGTGCTGTGGCGGGCTGGTCCTCTCCACACACTTTTGTCCGCCTTTACAACCTAGACCTGGCTTCTACCCTAGGTTCCCAAGTTCTCTCTTCTTGATGTGCTCATCTGATACACACACAGGCAGGGATTTGGTAGTATGGCGCAGTGGGTATTCTCTTTCACAAAGCGATCTCAACGCAGCTCGAGTTCCCTTGGGGAATGTCTCTAGGTTACGTATGTAATCATGGTTCCCCGAGGGAACGAGACGCGGCGTCTCTTTGCCATATACTCCCTGCATCCCTGCAAGCGCTACTTCATCGAAGCTGGTTTGCGCCCGGCCGGATGTGCCTTTATGCTTTCTGGTGCTTACGTCACCCTGCTTGTGACGTCTCGCTGCTCCATTGGACGGATTTGACACGTTCTTCAGAACGCGGTCACGCAAGGGGCGTTCCCAAAGCGTCTCGACGCAGCGTCTCGTTCCCTCGGGGAACCATGGTTACATACGTAACCTAGAGAGTTTCAGTTGCTTTTGAGACAGTCTGTATTGTTAAAAGTGCTATATAAATAAAGGTGACTTGACGAGATATTTCGGGGCACTGTGTGTTTTGTCCACCAGGTCTAGCAAAGAGACCACCCACGGATGCTGGAACCTGGATTCTCTGGATTCTCTCCATCATGCTGCTGAACCTCAGTAGTCCTTGCAGGGGGCCGTCCTCAGTGATGAGCAGTCAGAGGTGGCTGTCTCGGGGGTGCAGGGACAGGACCCGACCCCCACCAAAGCAGGATGTTTGATGGCCTCCATCTGCTTCTTAACCACGGAGAATTGTTGGGAAAATTCTTCCATGGTGTCACCGAAGAGTCCAACCTGGGAAATGGGGGTGTCGAGAAAGCGTATTTTCTCAGCATCCCGCATCTCAGCCAGATTGAGCCACTGGTGGCACTCCTGGACCACCATAGTGGACATCGCCTGTCCCAGAGCCTGCGCCGTGACTATCGTAGCCCGGGGGGCATAGTCAGTCACCTAGCGCAGTTTCTGCAGGACCTCTTGTTTGGTACCGCCCTCGTGCAGTTCCTTTGTTGTGCATCTTTTGACGTGCAGTGTACAGGGGGTAACAAGAGGCGATTAGCCTCTCCTGAGCAGCAATCAGATGGTTGGATGAATTTCTGACATGTCAGAAATTTTGGTCGCCTCTGGTGAGGGTATCACACAGTTGAAGCAGAACTACGAACCGACTGCCCTAAACTCAGTGATTTTTCCTCACTGCGCCTGCGTGAAAACAGAAATGAAACCATGGCAACATGGCGTGTGATATGGATGGAAAAGATGAAGTCTACACAGCTCCGGGTTTGGAGGGTCCCACGTGTTTCGCCCGTATAGCGCGAGCAGTCAAGATGCATCTTTATGAACAGAACGCATTGTGTGAACACATGAATCCTGAGCTTTGGCTTGAGATCGCGATTCACTTCTGCATTGAGAGTTGGTATTTAACAAAAGCGTTGCTGAAATCGCACAGTGCCTGACCTAACACAGTTCCTCTGATACAAACACTTTTCAACTTAAACAATCAGTACTCACAGTTTGTCATTTTCTCTTCATGCATACTAACTCTTACTACCACACTATACATACGAACTCTGCACTATACAATTAAACTCTGCTCAGAACACAAGATGGCTTCAGAGGAAGGGATGATGCACCAATGCACCAATCAGGTCATAGCATCAATCAGCCTGCAGGAGCCAATCAGACAATGTTCCTAGATAGACACACACACACACACACACATACAGACACTCCCAAAACAAAGCATAGGGCCATAACACTTTAAAACTTACTGAACTGTGTATTTGTGCTTCTTTCAGTCTTGCTGAATGCAATCTCACTGGTCACAGCTGTGAAATTGTGGTCTCAGCTCTACAGTCATTAAACTCTCCTCTCAGAGAGCTGGACCTGAGTAACAATGACCTGCAAGACACAGGAGTGAAGATGCTCTCGGATGCACTGAAGAGTACAAACTGTAAACTGGAGATACTGCGGTGTGTAAGGGTAGATCTACAAAATAATAAATGATGTATTTTATTTTGGACATAGTTATAATAGTTGATGGATCTTGAATGAACAGATCTCTTCAGGTGCAAGACTTGTTTTTTTCTTTATTCATTTTTTTTTTCAGTTTAAATATTACAATTTAACATTTGAGATAACATTTTTATGATTTTAGATTAATTCTAAAATGTATAAGCTGTTAAAATCTTGTGCTCAATTGTGTTTGAACAGGCATATTCATCATCCATAGACTTAAAATACAGTGCAGGTGCTCAATTAATCAATCCACTTCCTTTCTCTTTATAGAATATCTGGCTGCATGGTGACAGAGGTTGGCTGTTGTTATCTGGCTTCAGCTCTGAGGTCAACTTCACACCTGAAAGAGCTGGATTTGAGCTACAATTACCCAGGAGAATCAGGAGTCAAGCTGCTCTCTGACAGACTCAGTGATCCAAAATGCACATTGGAAAAACTCAAGTATGTTAGGCTAAAATTTGGCATGGTATAATTCAGGGGTGTCCAAAGGTTTTTTTATTTTTTTTTATGCCAGATTTGATATTGTGGACACACATGGGGACTGGATGCCACACACACACACACACACACACACACACACACCACACACACACACACACACACACACACCCACACACAGACAGCCAAGGACAGACAGACAGACAGACAGACAGACAGACAGACACAGACACAGACACACACAGACACAGACAGACAGAGAGAGACAGACAGACACACACACACACACAGACAGGGCATATATATACAGGGCTCCAGACTAACATTTGTGACCAGTGGCACCAGCACCTGATTTAATATTAATAATATTACATGTTTTGTTTCTTGGACAGCAACTTGAGTTAACAGTTGCAGTAGCTTGAGTTGGGATACAGATGTAAATATATTTTCATTGACACAAGCAGTAACATCTGTAAAAATTTTAACAACCTCATTTTTAAAGGGTCAAATTTGGAATATTCTGAGGTACAAATATATATATTGTGTGTGTGTGTGTGTGCGTGTGTGTGTGTGTGTGTGTGTGTGTTTATGTATGTATTAATGCTAGTGCCACTGGTCTCAAATTTTAGTCTGGAGCTCTGTAAATATGTCCTGTATGTCTGTGTGTGAATGAAATTATTGTCACTCACGTTTTAAAGCTACTCCTCGTCTAAAATCTAGTGCTGTATCCTTGTATTGACATTGTGAAACTGCAAGATTTGTAAATTATGAGCAGTGGTGGAAAGAGTACTGAAAAAATATACTCAAGTAAAAGTACCATTACATTCCAAAAAATGAAGTCTGAGTAGAGTAAAAAAATACTTCTCCATAAAACTACTTGAGTAAGAGTAAAAGAGTAGCTTATTTTAATGTACTCATGAGTATTGAGTAGTGAGTACTGAGCTGCAGATTCTACCACCTTATAATAAATGTTGTACAGTGCAATTAAAAAATGTAGAAAACATTGTATATACTGTAATTCAAATTATATTTGTTATATAAGAATATGTAATATCTATCATCCAACAGTTTTAATTTTGACTGCCAACTCTTTAAATACATAAGAAAACACAGAAAAACTTTTACAGAGATGAAAAGATGAGAGTTATTCTCAGTACACTTATCACCATGTAAATCAGTCTGAGAAAAAAAGCTTTATAATCAAGTGTAAGGCCACTGAGCCTGAGCATGCTATTGTTGCACATAAAATATCAATGTTCAGAACAGTGCAAAGAATACAAAAACCTTTCTGCATCACACACCATGACATAAAAAGATATTAGAGCTGATTTCTCTCCAAAATGGTGCCAGTTTTAGTGTTTTGTGATAAAGAAATGAAAACTAATATAATAAAACATGAGAAAACTAATATTATCAAAAATGATTGATAATATACAGTATGTTACAATTTAAACGTAAATGCACATTGTTCTAAAGGGGGCATCATCCCCTACCTTTTACACAGCTACATTTACTCCAAATATTATGCTGATAATATAATTTGTAAGGGAAAAAAAATACATAAAATAGGCAAGCATTTCCGGGAAAACTTTTTCAAAAGAAAACACACACACACACACATAAACGCACGTTTCTTTATTGTGCTGCGGCAGTCTCTGTGAATAAGTTGCTTTATCAGCAGCATCTACAGCTGAATGGAACAAAAAATGTTGAACTTGAAAATGTTTTTTGCGCAAGTGCACTTGTTAAATGAAAGCGTATTGTATAAAATGTTTCAAACAAAAAACTATTTATTAAGGAGCTGAAGTTTTATTACATCACATGCTGACAGAGATCCAGTATAAGTTAACACCTGTGGAATGCCAAACCTGACAAAATTTGAAATAAATAAATACATAGATAAATATAGAAAGAAATGTAAAAATGCAAAAATAAATAAATAATTATTAATAATTTTATTTACTTATTTATGTATATTTGAATTTTTTTAAATGCATTTATACATTTATTTATTTCCACATTTATGCATTTCTATATGTCTTTGTCCGTAGGGTAATTAGGAGGGCGTGTTTTACCTCAGGAATAGCAATAGAGCCAGAGTAGGCGAAGGGTAAGCTTTGAGGTCACAGTAACACCTTGTGTCTGTTTTAATATAAACAGACTGTTTTAATACATTAAGCCACATTAATAGTTTAAGAATGTCCCAAAACCGTGCCTTGAACTAAACACTGACTGTATTTCTTTATTCTTGAGTCCGAGTTCAAAATAAAACTCTATAAACCACTTCAATTGTAAATGTACGGAGCTGAATGAACCACTGCAAGCTGTAGAGTGAACAGGAAGTGTTTGTCTGAACTCAACTGGTTTTGCGAGAGAATGCAAAAGTTTTGTGAGAGAATGCAAATGTTTTGCAAGAGGAAAAAGCAAAAAAATATTTTTTCCGTTCCACCCCGTATTTTCCCCACCAACATGTCCCTTTAAGGGTTCCGTAGTAAACATACAGTTAGGGTGACCTTAAATGACTTAACCTGTGATATAAGATTTTGGCCATATTGCCCATCTAATTCATTCATCCCACTATCAACAGGCCCGTCATGTAGGTTACACTTCTTCTATTTTGTTTGGGCACCACAAGGTGTCTCTGTGGCCTCAAAGCTTACCCCTCGCCTACTCTGGCTCAGTTACTATTCTTGAGGTAAAACAGGCTCTCCTCATTACCCTACAGACAAAGAAATGTAGAAATAAATAAATGTCAAAATAAATACATAAATGTCCAAATAAATAAATATAGAAATAAATACGTAAACAAATACATACATATGGAAATAAATAAATTTATAAATAAATAAAAGAAAAAATCAATGTGGAAAAAAATAAAAACATACATAAATAAGGAAATAAAAGTATAAATAATTATTGTATTACTGAAGTAAATGGGAGTGGAATTTATCGCATTATGAATGTGACACTTGTGGGAATTATTAACATTGTACGCAAGCCCTGCAACCTCACACCACATTTCAGGTCCTGTAGATAGGCTAAAATACTCAAAAAAGTACAATTTCTGATAAAAACGATTTAATTACAGTAAAGTGAGTATTTGTAATTTGTTACTTCACACCCCTGATTATGAGTGGAGGGCCACATATATTTGAATAAACATGCTGTGGGCCATTCAAAATTCATCCACGGACTGCTGTTTAGACACCCCTGGTATAATTGTTTGTTATTGGTCATTTTGGTATTACACATATGCATTGTATCAAATTAGTTCAAAAGGGAAATATGTATAATTAATTATAACTGTATAGTGATTACAATGTAAGATTGCACACAGGACACCACTAAATGTAGTGATTTTAGATCTAAGTATCACCACAAGTGTAATGGCTTTGGGCTTAAATATTAATATTATTATTAATATTTCATTTTGGTCACGCTATTTTACGGGGCACAAGCCAAGGAATTTTGCCTTGACATTAAAGGACGATCATTGAAAATTGTTGAATAGATAAGAATTACATAAATTGGAAAACATTGTAGTCTGACCAATCTGAAGAAGATCCTAGTAGTTTGGAACAAGCAAAGGGAGGATCGCTGAAGGGAAGGTTCTGAAGTTGTTACAGAAGATGGGGGGCACTAAGCTTGTGGTCGTCATTGCTGTTGCAGGTTTCAAACTCCCCAAATTGTGAGTTTCTCTTTAGAATACTTAGCTTGGCAGCTTAGCACATCTTGGGTTAGCACTTACAGTACAGTGCTCAATCTCAATACAATCTCAACGAAATGCATCAAGTTAACTGGCAAGCATTAAAATCTAAGAAAGTTAGAATAAAGAAAAGCAAATGTGACTACCAAAGTTGCCATATTAGTGGTTGTGAAACATTTGTTGTCCAGTGGTAAAATATAGGGATGGGCACATCAATATTGCGGTATCGATATATAAGCTACTTATTTGGAATCGATAGCTTTGAAAAAATATCAGTATTAAAATTATATTAATACAAAACTGAGATTTTCTGTACCTCTTTTTTTAAGTACTTTATAAATGGCTTTACCAAAACACCCTGACATATTTTACTGGTCTGTGTCACATGACCGTACAGCCACACACGCACAGAGACACTCTCTTCAGCATTAAACTGAGAGGGATGAACAGAATGGCAGGTAGGAAAGGTAGTCTGATGTGGTGCTACTTTTTTTAATCACAATATTTCTGTAAAATACAAGATAATTTTTTACACTTTTTGGTACACACATTTTAATTTAATTGTGCTAATATTTGATTTTGTGATGAACTGGCTACCTGGTCTCATGGCAAAAACGTACCTGGGGGCACTGTTTTGCGAGACACGAAATACGTACCAATAAGTACATATCGCTGCAGTTTCCAAAAGAAATGAATACTAGAGGCAGTAAAACTCAGTGGACATTTCACCTGAAAATGCGGTGAAATGTGCAGTAAGGTAGTAAAAACGGTGTTGCAGAAAAGTACCCAGAGGTACGTATTTTTATGAGACCAGGTTGTGAACTGGATGTTAATGGCCTGTTTGTGTTATGTAGATGTGTTTTTTCGTTACGTCTAATTATTTTTTTTCCCCCTAAAAATTAATATTATTTTGAAAAATCACATAACCATTTAAGTAATAATCAGTATCGGTATCAATATCAGTATTGAGAAAATTGTAACTTAAAGTGTTTGGTATAGCCCCTCCCTAGTATAATATGAACTATAAAAGATTTGGAGAATCACTTCTGAACATAAAATTGAGTTATGAGCATTTATGTTAAACTGAGACAAATTCACTGTACTAGCACTGTTTATTTTTTCAGTGTGGACCATAATGAAGTCTTCAGAATCACACCAGGACTACAAAAATGTAAGTCTGTTTTTAGTTACCATTCATTTGTTGTACTCACAATTTCTTTCCCACTAAGGTTTTAATGTCTTTTTGTGTTCTCACACTGGATCCAAACACAGCACACACTAGCCTCTTAATGTCTGAAAACAGAACGGTGACACACGTGAAAGACGAGCAAGCATATCCTGATCATCCAGAGAGGTTTGAGCACTACGAGCAGGTTATGTGTAAAGAAAGTCTGACTGGACGCTGTTACTGGGAGACTGAATTCAATGGCAATGGTCATGTAGCAGTTACATACAAAAAAGACAGTAGAAAAGAAGGGATTGATTGTCTGTTTGGTCTCAATGAACATTCCTGGTGTCTATTCTGGATTAACAGAGGTAATGTTTGTACTGCCTGGCACGATAATAAGAACACTGATGTATCTGTCCCATCTCTGTCTAAAAGAGTAGGAGCGTATCTGGATTGGCCAGCTGGCACTCTGTCCTTCTACAGCGTCTCTGACACACACACACTCACACACTTACACACATTCAACACCACATTCACTGAACCACTGTATGCTGGATTCAGGCTTTATCCTAGAGCCTCAGTATCTCTGTGTCAGATCGAAAAATCTCTGGTAAGAAATAATCTAGAAAATGATTCACTCTAGACAGTGGTATTATATATATGGATGTTTTTCTAAACCTTTTTGGAAGTGTTGTAAAGTCTATAGTGACGAGGTGATAGGAAGTAACAGGAATGAGGAAAGGTTTTTTCTATATATCTGTCACCAGTGGAGTTGGGGTTCCTTGCCACTATCACCTCTGCCTTGCTTAGATGGGGACACTTAATATTTGGCAATATAAATGGACTGTACAGACACTATAGGAGCTGTATGATGACATCACTGTTTTTTACGGCGCTTTACAGCTGAATTGAATTCATTTCATGAATGATGATCTTTACAGTTATTGAACAGAACTGAATCAACACTGAATTGTTGTTTTTTTACAGTATAATTGATCTCTCAACCACTATTGAACCATTATTTTCCTGTTGATCCCTGAAAAGCTGATTTGAAACAGTCTGTATTGTAAAATGTCAAGTTGTTGTTTTTTTGGTGGGGGTATGTAAAGAAATGTAAAGCATTGATTTCATTTAAATCTGCTTAAAGTCATGACGGTTTTAAGTATTTTGAACTTTGTAATGTACATCATAAACCAATTTTTTAAATGTAATTTTATTTGAATTAGTTTTAGAGTGATAACGGTATTTTATTTTAGTTTAAACAACACTAACTCTTGCAGTCAAATCCTATAGAAAACTCAAAGCTATATTAACACAAACCGTTTTAAATGTGTTGTTTACACATACTGTAGATTATTGATGTTGCCGTTTCACTGTCTGAAATGACCCTTCACTTTGCTCCCATTGGCTTCAATTGCTCACTTTGAGATGCTATGTCAAACTTTGCATTGGAATGAATGGAAGAGGCTGTGAATAGTGCGTTTTTGGTTAAATATTGTTATTATTAATGGAATGGAAATGATTCTGAAATGTGTTCTAATGAAGCGTGACAGTGTAAAACTGATAATAGTTTGCAATATCTTTAAAAAAAAAAAAGTTTTATCAGTCACTTGAAAAAAAGCATAATTTGCTGGTGATTACACACGTGATGACAATAGCATTTATGAACAAAACTTTACATAATGTCTTATAATCTGTTCATGTGCAAAATTAAGTTGTCTGTAAAATATCCTGTGACTTCTTGACTGTCGTTTCCACAATAAGGCCATAAAGGCTTTCCCAAGGCTTTACAAGTTCTCAGGCAGGAAATTATTTGTTTTTATGACAACTCTCATAATATTAAAGTGTCACAATCTTTGGACCCGTTCTTTGTAAAAAATAAAAATAAATGTATCCGCTTGTTAAGTGGTGACACAAGAAGCACTGTTTCCGGGTCCAAGCCTCAACTCGCTTCACTTGAGAATACTACCTCCGCAGCCGTTTCTGAGCACTGTTTATTCATATTAAACATTCAAGCTAAACCTTTTCAAACTTACGGTGTACTCTCCAAGCTCACAGCGTCTCAAACACAAATAATTGTTATATTTATTTATATTTTCATTGTCTGGCTATCTGGGATTTCGGTATGGAGTTAAAGGTTAGGATTATAATTTTTTTGGTAGTATTATATCACATTGTGAGTGTATATTAGCACCTTTTGTTGTTTCAGTAGTCATGTCAAAGCAGTAACTAAATCAGCATACTATCATCTCAAAAACATTGCAAGAATTAGATGTTTTGTTTCCAGTCAAGACTTGGAGAAACTTGTTCATGCCTTCAAGCAGGGTGGACTATTGTAATGGTCTCCTCACCGGCCTTCCCAAGAAGACCATTAGACAGCTGCAGCTCATCCAGAACGCTGCTGCCAGAATTCTGACTAGAACCAGAAAATCTGAGCATATCACACCAGTCCTCAGGTCCTTACACTGGCTTCCAGTTATATTTAGGATTGATTTTAAAGTACTTTATAAATCACTCAATGGCCTAGGACCTAAATACATAGCAGATATGCTCACTGAATATAAACCTAACAGACCACTCAGATCAGGAGCTGGCCACAGATTTAACAACAGACAACAATTAATTTCATAAAACTGTATTATGTATATTTGCATTATTATGGGCCTGAGTCTATTTCTGTGGATTTTCATATAACCAATACCTTTGAAATGTGGTGCAAAGTTGTTCACTGTGTCTGTTGAGTCAAGGAAATCAGTGGCTCCTTTGCTGCTCAGCTCATACACCTCTAAGCTGGACTTTTGGCTGTTTCCACACCCAAATCCTCAAGCTTGGACACCTTTACAATATTTAGATAAACAAGACAACCACAAAAAAAAAAAAACACATACTGAAGAAACAACTCATAACAGGGCTCAGCAATATATGAAAACAGTGTTGTCACACATGGCAAATAAGTGGTCAGGGACCACCAGGGTTATATTAACTATACATTAGTTGTGTTTACAAAGAGTCCAATATCCAACTAATAATTTGACTCGTAGCCATTTGTGACTACTAATGCTTCAATTGACCACCTTGATCTGAATAGACGAGCCCAACCAGTAGGAATTTAGTTTGAGAGGGTGGTATGAGCCTTTGACAATTTCTTCAATGGAAGAATATTTGATGTTGATAGCCTTGTAAACAAAAATCAGCTGGAATATTTATTTGGGATGAATTCATTTGAAATTATGAAAAAATCTATAGATAAACAATCCAGTTCTCTGTCACAATGTTCTGCTCACATTACAATTGCTGTCGATCATCCTTGCATCTAATACTATAATAATACCACTAATGCCTAGCAAATGAAGCCTCTTTCCAGACCTCTAACTTCAGCTTCTTAAGGTGCATTTTAATTCGGGCATCCCTCATCTCAGGGCTAAGGTCCTGTGCCTGCCCATGTGCCCTCAGGGCCGCTGCCTTTTTTCATCTTCCTCCAATGTGGCCCACCTGCTCTTGATATCATTCATTGTGCCTGAGGAAAACATAGATGCACAGAAAACGTAACACTTTAGAGTCAGCATCTCTTTTTTAAAGTAAATTCATACAACGACAATCTGTCCAACACACTGGTTTACTTGGGTTGTGAAACCCATTTCTCTGTAACAACTCTGTAAAAACAACATAACGTGTAAAGTTGATGACCTGATGATTCTTTTCAATACACACAGCAGTCTTACACTGATGAATGCAACTTGTGTGAGTGAAGTACTTGCCAAATACTATCTTGAAAATCTGTTTCACAACCCTTGTAAACCCCTGATGTAAACCGGGCCATTATATACAACAACAACCCATTTAGTATAACAATTAAAAGCATCCGTTAAATATTGTCTCTCACCTTTGTTTCTGAGTAGGTCCCTACAAAAAAGATTGTAAGGCGACAGCTCTCTGATATTAACTTTGGCCTTTGATGGCCGGGGCTCAGACGAAGCTTTTGTAATTACCGATCCAGTTCTGAAAAAGAAAAAATAATGAAAGAGTATTAAACCAATTAAACTGAATGTTAAAAAAACACTTCATTTATACAAACAGTACAGCAGAATGCTATATTTATTTGACATGTTGCTAGTTAGTGTGGCACTAAAGTAAACTTTACTTCTATGACACTGGTGTCCAGACCAGCAGCTGATGCAGCTCTTGGTATTAATTCTGAACCAACCCGTGTCATTCCATCCTTAAAAAAGGATTTCAGGGTTTCCTTTTGATTCTCATTAAAGTGAGTTCTCTCATGTTGAATAACAACAAAGAAAGAAAAAGTTAGTCAGTAATAAATCAGTAATAAAAAAGGCAGATCATACCATCATTCACAGACACTTGCCTAATGCTTCTAGATTAGTAACTGTAAGGCTTACCTCTCTGGGCCATCTTCAACCTAAAATATAAACAGAGAGAAACTTGCACAAGACAGATTTGTGAACGGGCCCTCTCTCTAAACAGCCCAAAACCATATTTTGGATTGTTCGACATAGACATAGAGCGCTGAAGTAATAAAACAAACTTACCACAGAAGTCCTTGCAACCTGCTGGAAATTGATACTGTAAAGGGAGACAAAAAAGTTAGGTAAAGAGATATTAAGGTTACACAGGCAGGCAGACAGATAGATAAACAGACCTGTACCTTTGGGTTTTATTTTTCAAGTTCAATATTAAGGACAGCAGTAAATGTGACACACAGAGACACCACAGTCTATTTACTTCTAATAGATTGCCAGTGTTCATCTTTTACATGAGTGTAATTGTAAGCTTCCTCATGTGGGATCAAACGCAGCCAAGCTTTTGTTCAAACCCACAGAACTTTATTTTACATTCTAGTCAAGATCCCAAGGTTTCCAAACAGCAGTAAAATACGTCTTTGGTTTGAATATTTCACTCATCATGAGTATGATATAGCTTCAGTCAAGCGTTAACGAGGAGATACACAATATATGCAATAAGCCTTACTGTCTTACAGTGTGGAAAAAGTCCTTTTTACAGGCTTACTTTGCGCTTAACTATTAAACTAAATTTCCCCATTAGCTTCAGACACAAAACAGAAAAGCTTCAGACACAAAAACATGCTAATTAGCAACGTTAATGCTCACATAAAGCATGTAATGTAACGATAGGCTAATAATAATGTAATATATAATGTTTACAAACACAATTGCAACACGGTTATCTCATGTTAACACTCACGTTAAAACACATTTTCTGTATTGTTTTCGCTTATCGACTAATTAATTACAGTTGAAATGCTCGGTTATAGAATGGTCTTACCTGAAAATATCAACTGGGTCATCCAGTAGACTTCCCATTACCGGTGAGCTGGATTCCTCTTGGCTTGGATCTGGAGTCTTCTCTTGTATTTGTATCGGTGATTAACCATGTGGATGGATGATAACAGCCTTCTGGCCCATATCTATGAGCTGATAACCACTGATAACGCCCATTTAATCGAGTGATAACATTCGAAGCGGGTGAATATAGCCTAGTTTACGTGCAACAATAGTTAACCGTGTTAACAAAACAAACAAAAACTATCCATTCAATGCAACAGTTCTTCATGAGTAATACATTAACTCAATATTGTTGTGCATTATTATACACCTACAATTGCACTGCAGTTTTCCAGACATTGCAGTTTTGCAACTTTGTAGCCATATATCTGCAAAGGAAACTAAAATGTCATATGCCCAATTAACCTTCTGTCAATTTGGTTTTAATACACAATTACTGGGGAACACTGACAATAAGGCCCAGAGTAAGTTGTGGGTAAGTATTAACTAACATGAATGAACAATACATTTATTACAGTATTTATTAATCTTTGTTAATGTTAGTTAATGAAAATACAGTCATTCATTGTTTGTTCATGTTAATTCACCGTGCATTAACAAGCACAACATTTGATTTCAATAATACATTAGTAACTCTTGACGAAACTAAGATTAATAAATGCTGTAGAAGTATTGTTCATTCTTAGTTCATGTTCACTAAAGTAGTTAACTATTGTTAACTAATGAACCTTATTGCAAAGTGTTAGTTACTGTTGAACTTATTTAAGTATGAGAAAGTCAAATAGCACATCTTCAAAATGACGATGGTAAAGTGTCTCTTTAATGATCTCATGATAATTATGCATTTTACAGTCTGATGATATTCACGAGGAGTCGGATAAAGATGAATCCGAAGTCTCCAGCTGCTCTGGTTTGGATCCAGACTACAAACCCAATAAAAGTTCATCATGCAGTGGCGAAGAATTTTCAAGCCCTGACAAATGTGCGTCAAATCTGTCCAGTGAAGATGAACTTGAAGATACAAATGCAAGTTCAAGTGAAGGTGATCAGCAAGTAGGCAAATGCACCATTAATAAACAGAAGAACCCCCAAACTTACATCAAACGACACCACAAAAAAACAGCAGATAAACAAAAGATACAAAGGCAAATCAACTGTCACCATAAAAACTTGTACAAAAAGGGAAGACTGTAGTTAATAAAACCTTACTTGTATCACACTTGACGTGTTCATTGTTTGCTCATAACCGGAGTCAATAATCATGCAGATTTACGTTACAAGCTTATAGAATTGTACAGTAAGAAAGTTATTTCCCTTAACCAGGAAATTAACGTTCTTAGAATTGACAAGACAGTTGACCTGGGGAGGTCGGCTAAATATCTACAGCGGATCTAAAAAATTCATAATTAATCATAACTAGTTATGGTTAATTATTCATATTACCTGTTGTGAGCTAAATTCGCTACAACGAGGGAGAGTGCAAAGTCGTGCTGCATGCCTGCTTCCGCTTGCAGCATCCTCCGATGGGTGTCAGAGGATCATCAACACCATGCGACAAGATGATGTGTCATTTCACATTAGAAATGATTCTTTGATTTGCAAGTATGGGGAATCGCTGTATGCAAAACATGGTCGTGTGAAGTCGAGGCACCAGTACATCGCACAAAGAATGAGGGAGCTTGGTCGATTCGTGTTAGTTGCTAAAGAAATGGACACGACTGTCAATGGTCTTGAAGATTTGTGTGCGCCAGCAAGATTTCAGTTCGTTGTTAATGTTGCCAAGCGTCTTACTCAATTTATTCCAGGCAAAAATGAGTATGGAAAACCTTCATCGGCAGTGAAAATTGGATTCTGTCTGAAAGGGGCTGTGGAGGTGCTGATTGGGCAGGCTCTTATGAATGAGGATGATCTGTCAGAGAAGAAAGACAAAAAATTCTTTGAACTTTTGGAGAAAAACTGGAGGAACAATGTTTCTATCACCGCTCACCAAACCATACAAGAAAAAATATGGAATAAAGAAGATGACATCCCCCTCACCAAAAATGTGATTGCTCCGAGAGACCATCTCAGGATGGTAGAAGATAAGGCGAGAGCAAAACTGACACAGCATATGAATTTAGGAGCATACAAGGCATTAAATGAGACTGTTCTGGCACAGGTTATTATTTTTAAGCGTCGTGAAGGGGAAGCATCACGCTTAACTCTCGACACCTACAAGAAAGCGAGCACAAATTCCATTAACAAGGATATCTATAGCACTTTGTCACCACTGGAAAAGGAGTTGAGTAAGATACTAACTCGCATAGAAATCAGGGGCAAAAGAGGAAAGAAAGTTCCAGTTTTCTTGACGGAGAGAATTAAGGAGTCAATCAATTTGTTGGTTCAAAGGAGAGAAGAAGCTGGTGTACCTGCTGAAAATCCTTATCTCTTTGCAAGACCTGGTGTGATGACAAACATACGTGGATGTGACCGTCTGCGAAAATATGCAGAAGAAAGTAAAACTGAAAACCCTGAACTCCTAAGATCAACTAAATTAAGAAAACAAGTCGCCACACTCTGCCAACTCTTGGACCTTACTGAACAAGAGCTGGAGCAAGTTGCAAGGTTCATGGGTCATGACATCAGAGTTCACTGTGACTTTTACAGACAGACTGACAAAACATGTCAAATTGCCAAAATAAGTGTAGCGTCTCGACCAATCTGACACACTAATTTTTATTTGATTTAACAAATCAATTATTCATTAGGTTAACAAATCGTCACAGTCCCCTCACTCAATTAACTGGATGCCAGGATGTCTGCTAGCTGAACCACAAGGGCGGCTCCATGGGGTTCACAACTGAAACATAACACTGGCCCCGCTCACGTGCCAGTTATCTGTGTACTATAAACTGGTTTGTGATTGACACCCAGGAAAGGAACAAAAGGCAGAGTAGAAATGGACTGTGTTCTAGTTAATTAATAGAAAAACCGTTATTTGAATGAACACACATATTTCTTCAGGCCATTGAGTATATTATTGTCATTGTGTATTTTGTCTTTGATATTCTTAGACTATTTAGTATGCTTGTGAGGGGACCCATTCCTGATCTTCCCTTTTCACTATATGTAATCTTACCGTGTTTAGTATCTATGAATTTGCCTTCATATGATCGAAAAAAGCGTGTATATTATATGGTGGTACATAGGCAATATATATTAGGGCCCTGAGAATCGTTAATAATTTCGATTTAAGTCCATTTGCAAATTACCATGCTTAGAGACAAAGGGTCGTAAAAACCCTCCAGCAATTGCCACCTCCCGATCGGAAATTCCATTTTGCTCATTGGAAAAGCCCATCTTGAAAGGCAGGGGGTTTTCTCCGACCTTAAAGGCCCGGCTCCAAGGACCCGCCCCAGTCGGTGGTTCGGTCATAAGCTAAGAAAATGTGAGAAAACGCTTCAGGATACCAAAGATCTGTGCCAGGCCTTTCGGCCTAAGTCCCTTGCCATTCATTCAAGTGACTTTGATCAAACTGGTCCCTTCTCATCAACCTAACGTCCCAGCGAAGCGGATCTTGGGTGGCCTGATACTAGGGCGGGTAAAAGACCGTCGCATCAAGGAACGTGCTTTGTTCAGTACAAGAGTGCAAGTATCAAAACAATTAGCGATGTAATGAGCTTAAGTATCAGTTACACCAGTTTCGAACGCAAGAAAAGAAGGTGTTTGAACAAAGAAGCTGACGTATCCTGAAGGGCATTTGATCTGTTGAATTAGTACAGCGAAAGTGTTCCATAAACGACCAATTTTTATGTCTTTCTATGCTGAGTTAAACTTTAAACCTTTCCTATACCAACTGTATGCATGCATGTGTGTGTGTGTGTGTATGTGTATGTTAGACCCGCTTAATGTGTTTATGTAGTATGTTAGAATAGTTTAAGTGTTTTATGTAGTTAATAAAGTCTTACTTTGTATCACACTTGACGGACCAACAAATGTCGTGTTCATTGTTTGCTCATAACCGGAGTCAATAATCATGCCGATTTACGTTACAAACTTATAGAATTGTACAGTAAGAAAGTAATTCCCCTTAACCAGGAAATTAACGTTCTTAGAATTGACAAGACGGGTGACCCTGAGTGGTCAGCTAAATATCTACTGCGGATCTAAAATATGAATAGTTAATTATAACTAGTTATGGTTAATTATTAATATTTCCCATGAGCTGATNTTCGCCCAAGATCAGACTGATTTATTATGGTACCATTTATATGGGTTGCTAATCTGAGATTTCTTCATCAGAAAAGGCATACGCTCTGCTAACAACAGAAATTAGGATTTCTTTGTTAAAATCAGGTTAGTTTCTTATCGTACAGTTTAAACACATTGTAGCACTGAAAACTTCTTACTGCTTGTTGGAAGGCGCATTCAAACTATAATTTTTATCTGGTTTTGATCAGGAACTGGTTTGCGCATGGAGAAGAAGTTACTAACTTCTGAGACAGACACATAAGATTGATTACTGGGTCTGCTTGCAAGCAATGTTTAAAACGACTCCACCGTTCTAAATTACTGCTCGTACTGCCTAAAGTAGGAAACTATTGTTTCCCCAGCAATGTGAATGCCGGGATTTTTCTGGCTAGCTCGTCAAAGTTTCTGGGGGTCACATCATACACTGCTGCGGGGATGCTTGGAAGTATTAAAGTTCTGTTCTGTCAGTTGTTAAGCATAAAGTTTTTGGCTCTCCCCTTCGTAGCTTGGTGCACCTGAGGGAGTTTTGCACTGCTGAGTGAGGGTGCAGGAGTAGGGTGTCTCTCGAATTGTGTTTCCTTTTGCAGCCTATAAGATTACCTGAGTTCTCTTTGGACCATGTCAATTTGTCTTGAGTGTTGTTCAGCTGCTGGATCAGAGTCTCAATTCTGGCAACTTTGTCTAAGAGCTCAGAATTTGCTGCTTTAATAGTAATTTTGTGTGGGATGTTTCCTTTCCAGGTCCTTTCTGGCTACCTTTTCCAGGTGCTCTTGCTGTTCAGCAGCTGTCAGAGACTTTTTAAATCTATTGATTTCCTCCTTTAACTCCATTTTGCTGGGGTCCTTGTAGGCTACCGCTGTGATCTGTTGCTTGAGAACATTTACCTCCTGTTTCAGACCCATGATGTTGTGGGCCACGGAGGGTGATGACCTTGGCGTGCTTTTTTGTATCCACAACTCTCGCCCGAGTCCTGAGTCTGAGACACACTTCTCTCTCTGTGTCCAGTTGCTTTCGGCTCAGTAGGTGGTCGTCGGCCCTGGGTAAAGGGGGTGTTCCTCACAACGCCTGGCCAGCCTTCTTTGGTCTGCATTCTGGGCAGTTATTCTGAGCATCTGCAACATTTTGGCAAACTTGTTTTGAGAGTAAGGGCTAGAGACTACTACTAGATCAAAACAGAGTGTGAATGCTAACATAGTTTTGGGTCAGCATATGTTTTGCTGAAAAGGGCGTAACAGGATTTTGATTGATGGACTTAAGGGGGGGGGGGAAAAAAACCTTACCCTGTTACTGTCAAATTATTGTCAAATTATCACTCAGAAATTGCTGACGGTTCCCCAACAGGCTTAATCTCTGAGGTATGAAGGAGAAAAGGGAAAAGCAGAAGGAAAAGGAGAGCATTTCTATTCAGATTATGCTGATTATTTTTGAAAATAAACAAATCAAAAATAGAAATGTCTCTGTTTCCTTTTGAGGTTCAGAGAGAACATCTAGGGGGCATAACATGTAAATGGATTTGAAATTAGCTGACTTCTATTATTAAAAAAGGGTAATCAATCTGATATTAGGAACAAACAGTAGCACTCGTGATTAACTGATTTGAGTTGGGCAACACACCATGTCTGGTCACAACTGCTGCGTGTTCAGCTCCCATGCTGGTCCATGCCATGTGTGTGTCCCGCCCTCCGTAGCGCGTTATTCACTGTGTTACTAAAAGCACCCAATACCTTAATGGGTCTTTCCTCGATAGACAGTTAAGATTTTATTAAATTTAGATTTAATTAACTAGTTACTGAGCAATAGCATTCAGGAAGGATACATCTAGATAGTTAAATTCGCTGATACGAATTGAAGATTGAGAAACATAGAATAAGAAGAAAAAGAAGGAAGAGAAATGTAAAAATCAGAAACGAGGGATTAGGTTGAATTCAAATTGCTTCACACTGCACACACGCACATGCTGTATTTAAGAGCTTCAATTAACGAGTGTTAACCCCTAATTGTTAAAGCTGTTTGGTAGCTTAGCCTAAGATGAAACTATGCTAAGTCTTGTTAGCTTAGCTGCTTCAAATGGTTTTTTTACAAACATGGCGTGTTGTGCTATATGACGTTAGCACTTCCTGTGACAAGTAGTTGTCACGGTAACCAATGCATGCCAATGTAATTAACGCAGTTTAATGTCTGTCTATTTTAAACAGTCATAGTTTTAGAACGTGGTGCTTTCAGCATTCAAGACTTGTTGCATTACATTAGCACTTCTGTGAGTGCTTCTCTAATTTTATCAATAAACTTCTTGCACTTGTTTAAAGAATTACAAAACGGGTTTACTGTAAGTTAAAACCGGTTTAAACATATATGTAGTTATGTTTGCCTCACATATGAGTACTAAAGTACAGTATTACACCTTTAATTTCACTCAGCGAGTGAAACACAGTAAGGACCACCAGGTTGCTCGGCTTATATATATACGTCAAAGTGTTGATGAATTGCTTCAATCTAATTATAACTATAAGGCCTTTATGCTGTAGAAAAAAGAGCAACAATCAAATCTACCTTGATATAACTGTACTGAGATTTCTTCTTCAAAGAAACAATTTAAACAATACTGCAATTTTGTGATTTCTTCACTAAAGCATATTACATTATGGTACAGTTTGGACATGCCGCTGAGCTGAGATTCAGACTTACGCTTTGTCAAGACAGATTTATGCTTTAATACTGAAATTAGTTTTTTTTTTGCTAAGATCAGATTAACCTTACACTGATAACATTTAGCATGAAATACATAAAGACTCTCACATTTATAATAGCGGTACCAATTCAAACCCCCATTTTATCTGCATCTCAACAAGCCAGCAAATGGGGACACAACAGGGCATCTGAAGTCAATCCTATTTTAACCTGGGCTATCAAGCACACACTTTTAAGTTGCCAGTGTTTAAACTCATAACTTTCGTTTTATCATGCCCGCATTCTCCACCAATCTCTGTAGCGAATCAGCTCATGGAAAATATGAATAATTAACCATAACTAGTTATAATTAACTATTCATATTTTAGATCCACTGTAGATATTTAGCTGACCACTCAGGGTCAACCGTCTTGTCAATTCTAAGAACGTTAATTTCCTGATTAAAGGAAATAACTTTCTTACTGTACAGTTCTACACCGAGCTTGTAGCATAAATCTTCATGATTAAGTGACTCCAGTTATAAGAAAACAATGAACCATGTCAAGTGTGATATAAATAAGGTTTTATTAACTACATAAACACTTAAACTAGTCTAACATACTACATAAACACATTAAGCCGGTCTAACATACACATACACACACACACATACAGTTGGTATAGGAAAGGGTTAAAGTTTAACTCAGCATAGAAAGAGGCATAAAGAATGGATTTTATGGAACACTTTGCATGTATATTCAACAGATCAAAGCCTTCAGGGATACGTCAGATTCTGAGTTCAAACACACCTTGTAAAAAGGTGTAACTGATACTTAATGTATCAATTAATAAGACTAAGTTTGATACTTAGCGAGTCTCGGCGGTCTGAAAGAGATTCCTGATGCAAATCTTAAAGCTTCCCGTAGATCTTTGCTGAATTCGGGTCGATGAGAAGAACCAGTTTGAGTCAGTGTTACTTGATGAATGGAAAGGACTAGGCCGAAGAAAAGGCCTGGCACAGATGCTTTGGTATCCTGAAGCGTTTTTCTCACATCTTCATCTTTGCTTCTGACTGAACCACCGACAGGGGCGGGTCACATGGAGTGTGGCCTTTTAAAGCCTGCAGAGATTCACGCCTCTCAAGATGGGCTTGCTCAATGGGGAAGTCCGGAATCTCAAGTGGGAGTTCTGCGTTTTTATGGCCCTTTGTCTGTAAGCCTGGTATTTTGCATATGTAATTCGCTGGAGTGTTGAGGCACGAATTAGTACAGATTCTTAGAACATCAATATGTTGCATAGGTATCAGCATATAATATACACACTTGTTTCGATCATAAGAAGGCGAATTCATAGATACTAGACATGAAATAGGTGAGGTTATATTAACTAGTGGTCTATGATAACATGAATAAAACAGCATACACTACAACAGACAATATACAAGACAGTAATGGTATACACAATGACCAAAGGATATGGGTATTCAATCAAAGAAAGGTTTTCCCATGAATTAATTAGAAAAGAGTCCATTTCTACATTGCACTGTGTCTCTTCCTATGGAAAAGGCAGTGATTTTCCCTACTCACATTCCTGTTGGTCATAAAACCAGTGATATCAGCATTAGTTGTCATGGTGATCAAGGTGGGGTGATGGTGTTCAAGTGCGAAGCCCTAGGCATCCGTCTATTGAATGAGGGTACTGTCTGTGATTGTTTGTTAATCTAATGAATAATTGATTTGTTAAATCAAATAAAAATTAGTGTGTCAGATTGGTCGAGACGCTACAACTGTTTTTTTCATTTTGTGGAATACTGAATCTGTTTTTGTGCAGGTGAGATGAGTAAACACATGTTCATATTTAATCTAGAACTACAGTAACATCATGTTCACACAATGCCTCTGCACTTACTCCCGATTTCGCTCAACATGGCAACACTAGAGCTGTCAGTCAGTACATGCGAAGCAAAGTAACTGGAGTTACTTATTTGAAAAATTAACTCAGATATTCTCTCGTAAATTAAAAAGTAATACGTTACTTTACTAGTTACTTAAAAAAAGTAATCTGATTACGTAACTCGCGTTACTTGTAGTGCATTACTATGGGATTACATTTGTGTCAATTAAAATGAATGTAATTTTTCAAGAAACTTAAGAAAATATAAATTGAAACTGAATAAAATGTCTTTGAAACTGAAAAAAATTTTAATGCAGGCAAAATCTTTGACTTTGTTTTTAATACACTGCATGTTTTCTCTTCTTTCATTCGCTGAGCTGTACTTACAAATGCGCTTCCGGAGTTTTCATTTACACTTCTAAAGCTTTCGTTTACGCTTTAGTTTTCGTTCGCCATTCTGACACAAATCTCTTGTGGTGGCGGGGCTAGCAGCAGAGTGTTCTCATTGGCTACTGAGTTTTTGATTTACAGCTTCTTGACCTGGAAGTGAAGGCGTCAATGTTGCCTTGCCAGTGTGGATGTGAGCGTATCTTAGCAGCTTCCAATTTCATTTTAATGATATAAAGTTAGGAGTTTTGTTTTTGAATTCAATCTGTATTTATCTGTTGCTACTACTCTGTCAACATAAGCTTTTAGGAGCGCGAGGAATCAAACGCGAGAGAAAAAGAAGGTCATATTGAGGTTTAATTATTAAAGTACTGTATATAATACTGGAAATATTGTATAATGTCCAGTGTTCTTGTAGGATATTTGTTTATTGCTCATGATTCTTTTGCATTGTAGGGTCTAATTAGGTTGTGCGGTTACATTTGAAATACTATCATATATGTGTGAAATATTTCATTCGTCAAAAAAGTCTCTCTTCAAGGTAATTTTATTACATATTCCACACAAAGAATGTTCTTGCAGCCAATTGTATTTATCATGCTGATAATTTTGTTTAGTTAACATTATCTAACATTTAAAGTTGGAAATACGTGTTAACAATCAACAACTCTTTTCAAGTGTGACTTTTATAAACCAATTTTAATGAATGTAAATGAAAATATGAATTAGTTCAAATAAATGTAAATTCTTTATTGTCACTATAGCATATACACAAGTATCAAGGTGAAAGTCTTGGATGCAATTATGTTGTGACAGGAAAGACCAGAATCCACGAAACACTAACTGCATAGTATACATGTAATGCACAGTATTCTCATAATTTACATTACTACACAAAATGCACAAGAACATAATATACAGAATATGTTCACAATTTATAATATGCTTTAAACTGCAATGATCCTTTCAACAGTTCCTGTTACAGTATAAGTTACAAAACTTATGTATGTTATGTAATGGAGTGCAGTATCAGTCTTTACAGGAATATTCCACCCCAAAAAATGAAAATTCTCTAATTTACTCACCTTCATGCCATTCCAGATGTATATGACTTTATTTCTTGACATAAACACAAAGATTTTTAAGAAAATAATCCATCTCTGAGAATCCACATAACACAAGTTAACCCATGCACGCATGACAGTTGATCGGAAGTGATTGTTAATAGTCAAAAGTTTAAATTATTAGTGTTGTTCTTATCTGTTGTTTCACTTCAAAATATACTGATTCAACCATTAAGGTCAGATGGATTACTGTCACGGTAGCTGTGTGTGGTTTTTAAAGCATCTTTAGGACTCACAGAGATGGATTATTTGCCTAAAAATCTTAATTTGTGTTTACCTGTCCAGTCGAAAGAAAGTAATATGCATTTGGGACAGCATGAGGGTGAGTAAAAGATCATTTTCATTTTTGAGTGAACTATCCCCTTAACAATCATATTCTGTTGATATGCGAATCCAAGATCAGCATAGACTAATACGAGTAAAGTGCAACCTCTTGTGTACTTGTGAACTGTGTTTTGTTTTAATCTAGAGCTCCAAAGAAATTAAAATATTTGCATAATATCAGGTGTCTGAAGATCAAGATCCCAGTCATTCAAAGGTGAGGTGTCTGAACAAAGTAAGAATCTTGTCTGATGGGGGCAATGGATCTCTGGTACTACCACTACATCCTCTGGGTCAGCATCAGAAGTGTGTTTATGGAAAAGTTGCTCCGCTCCCTGGAAATTAAGAAAGGACATGTATTATAGTCTAACAATACAAACTGCTTTGAACTCCCATTAAACATTTCAAACTGTAAAATATTTAAACAAAATAAACCCCATAGTAATATGTATATATATATATATATAGTTATATATATATATATAACGTATACCTAAATACCTCAAAATTATGCACCATTTATCATCTGTAATACCCTTGTGTAACCATTAGATTGTTGTATAGCCCTATATATCCATGACTGTGTATACCCTAGTTACTGGAAACAATTTTCAGTCATAATTATTTGCATGTATTAGAATTTGCCTGAATACCCCAAAATATTCATCTGAACTCACAATTTTTGCATTATTATTACAGTCAAATCTGAACACAGAAAAAGGCATGGTACCAAGGCTTCATTGCTGAAGGTGACAGTGCATGATCGACAGCGTCGCGTTGGAAAAGGGGCATCGTCATTGTCATATACAGTACATTCGTACTGTACATTATGTGCTGGTGGAAAATATGAACTAACGCAGCAAATATATCCAATGCAGACTGTCACTTGTGTAGATAACCCGGTCCGGTAATTATTGGTTAAATCATGAAAACTACCACAATATCCTTATAACCCTGATGATTGATTATAATGATAAATTAAATCATTTGTGCTGTGCTATCCTAGAAATCATCTCAAAATTGTGAGTGTAGACGAGCAGATAAATAGCTGATAAATAATAATAATAAAATATTATGTAATATTTTATATCATTACAATGATTGGAAGCCGCTAACACATCCACCCTGGCAAGCACATTGTCAACGACGCCTTCATCTTCTAGGTCCAAGAGCTGTCACGCAAAAACTCAGTTCCCAATTAGAACCACTGTGCTGCTAGCCCCGCCCCCAGCGAGAGATTTGTGTCAGAATGGCGAACGAAACCTTCAGAAATGTAACCGAAAACTTCAGAAGCATAAACGAAAACATTAGAAGCGTAAATGAAAACTCCGGAAGCACATTTGAGTAAGAGTCACGAATGAAAGAAGAGAAAACCTGCAGTGATTGAAAAACGATTTCAAAGATTTTGCCTGCATAAAAATGTTAGTTTCAAAGACATTTTATTCAGTTTTTATTTTTATTTTCTTAAGTTTCTTGAAAAATTGCATTCATTTTAATTGACACAAATGTAATTCCATACATTACCCCCAACACTGGTATCAGGCCTATTAATACTGAAGTCTCTGGTTTCATTTTACAGTAAATAAAGCAGCATTGGAATGAAACGAAAGAAAGCGCGTCCGTCGGTGTGATACAAGAGACATGAAGGAAGCTCTGGATGAGCGGTCATTATTGCTGTTGGCGACACTTATCAAGGACTAAATGCATTCAAGTCTTGTCGGGGGATTCTGTTGATTGCACGTGAACGCCACCACTTTTCTCACTGACACGCCCCAAAAAACTTGGGGCTTAAAGAAAATTTTGAGTTTCCCACTCATAATTACGACTTTGTGGTGGTGTTCATGTGTGATCAACTCGTAACAGTGCTGGTGTAACGAATCAGCTCATGTGAAATATGAATAACTAACCATAACTAGTTATAATTAACTATTCATATTTTAGATCCGCTGTAGATATTTAGCTGACCTCTCAGGGTCAACTGTCTTGTCAATTCTAAGAACGTTAATTTCCTGGTTAAGGGAAATAACTTTCTTACTGTACAATTCTACAAAGCTTGTAGCGTAAATCTGCATGATTAGTGACTCCGGTTATGAGGAAACAATGAACACGTCAAGTGTGATACAAGTAAGGTTTTATTAACTACATAAACACTTAAACTAGTCTAACATACTACATAAACTGGTCTAACATCCTACATACACACATAAACTGGTCTAACATACACACACACACACATACAGTTGGTATAGGAAAGGGTTAAAGCTTAACTCAGTACAGAGAAGAGACATAAGGAATGACATTTATGGAACCATTTGCATATTCAGCAGATCTAAGCCTGAGGGATACGTCAGATTCTTAGTTCAAACACACCTTTGTAAAAAAGGTGTAACTGATACTTAATGTATCAATTAATAAGACTAAGTTTTATACTTGCGAGTCTCGGCTGTCTGAAGAGATTCCTGATGCAATCTTAAGGACCAAGATCTTGCTGAAATTAGTTGATAAAAAGAACCAGTTTGAGTCAGAGTAACTTGATGAATATGAAGGGAAAGGACAAGGCCGAAGAAAGGCCTGGCACAAATGCTTTTTGGTATCCTGAAGCGTTTTCTCACATTTCATCTATCATCTGACGAACCACCGCGTGTTGCGGGTCCCTGGAGCGGGGGCTTTAAGGTCGGAGAAGATCCCCGCCTTTCAAGATGGGCTTGTCCAATGAGCAAAATGGAATTTCCGAGCGGGAGGTGGCAATTGCTGGAGGGTTTATGACCCTTTGTTCTCTAAGCATGGTATTTTGCAAATGGACTTGAATCGAAATTACTAACGATTCTCAGGGGCCTAATATATATTGCCTATGTACCACCATATATTATACACGCTTGTTTCGATCATAAGATGGCAAATTCATAGATACTAAACAAGGGAAGATTACTATAGTGAAAGGGATGATCAGGAATGGGTTCCCTCACCATCAATGCCTAAAATAGTCTAAAATATCAAAGACAACATACACGATGACAATAATATACCCAATGACCTGAAGGATTACACTGTTCATTCAAGAATGTTTTTCCTATGAATTAATAGTAGAAAAGCCATTCCTTGTTGATTTTCCTTATGCAATGCAGGGATTTTCTTCTTCACCTAATTCCACAAGGTCGTAAAAGTATCGGGTGTCAGGGTTACCATGGAACCAGGGGCCTGTTCGGTTTCCTGGGGTGTTACAGAGTATTTGTAAATCTAGCTAACAAAATATATATTGTGTGTTTGGGTTGTCCAGACGCTACAGCTGGGTAGTAACTGATTAAATGTAATCTGGATTACACAATCAGATTCTAAAAATTAAATACTTTTAGATTATATTTTTTAAAATACTAATCAGACTAATTACTTATCAGAATCAGACTAATTACTTGTTGACATGATTATATATGATTCACACAATGGCAATAAATTATTCATAACTTCCTACGGGGAGGGGCGGTGGGAACTCTGGAGGCCTCTAGGGACAGGCCTACACAGGACGGACGGCCTCCAGGGTGGTACCCGTTCCAGGACCCATGGCGGATCAGGCAGACTAGGGAGCCATGGCGGAACAGGGGTCCTCCCTGGGCTTGACTCTGGAACAGGGGTACTCCCTGGGCTTGACTCTGGAACAGGGGTCCTCCCTGGGCTTGATTCTGGAACAGGGGTACTCCCTGGGCTTGACTCTGGAACTGTGGCCCTCCCTGGGTTTGACTCTGGAACTGTGGCCCTCCCTGGGCTTGACTCTGGAACAGGGGTCCTCCCTGGGCTTGATTCTGGAACAGGGGTACTCCCTGGGCTTGACTCTGGAACAGGGGTCCTCCCTGGGCTTGATTCTGGAACAGGGGTACTCCCTGGGCTTGACTCTGGAACAGGGGTCCTCCCTGGGCTTGATTCTGGAACAGGGGTACTCCCTGGGCTTGACTCTGGAACAGGGGTCCTCCCTGGGCTTGATTCTGGAACAGGGGTACTCCCTGGGCTTGACTCTGGAACAGGGGTCCTCCCTGGGCTTGATTCTGGAACAGGGGTACTCCCTGGGCTTGACTCTGGAACAGGGGTCCTCCCTGGGCTTGATTCTGGAACAGGGGTACTCCCTGGGCTTGACTCTGGAACAGGGGTCCTCCCTGGGCTTGATTCTGGAACAGGGGTACTCCCTGGGCTTGACTCTGGAACAGGGGTCCTCCCTGGGCTTGATTCTGGAACAGGGGTACTCCCTGGGCTTGACTCTGGAACAGGGGTCCTCCCTGGGCTTGACTCTGGAACTGTGGCCCTCCCTGGGCTTGACTCTGGAACAGGGGCCCTCCCTGGGCTTGACTCTGGAACTGTGGCCCTCCCTGGGTTTGACTCTGGAACTGTGGCCCTCCCTGGGTTTGACTCTGGAACTGTGGCCCTCCCTGGGTTTGACTCTGGAACTGTGGCCCTCCCTGGGCTTGACTCTGGAACTGTGGCCCTCCCTGGGCTTGACTCTGGAACAGGGGTCCTCCCTGGGCTTGACTCTGGAACAGGGGTCCTCCCTGGGCTTGATTCTGGAACAGGGGTACTCCCTGGGCTTGACTCTGGAACAGGGGTCCTCCCTGGGCTTGATTCTGGAACAGGGGTACTCCCTGGGCTTGACTCTGGAACAGGGGTCCTCCCTGGGCTTGATTCTGGAACAGGGGTACTCCCTGGGCTTGACTCTGGAACAGGGGTCCTCCCTGGGCTTGACTCTGAAACTGTGGCCCTCCCTGGGCTTGACTCTGGAACAGGGGTCCTCCCTGGGCTTGATTCTGGAACAGGGGTACTCCCTGGGCTTGACTCTGGAACAGGGGTCCTCCCTGGGCTTGACTCTGGAACAGGGTCCTCCCTGGGCTTGACTCTGGAACTGTGGCCCTCCCTGGGATTGACTCTGGAACTGTGGCCCTTCCTGGGCTTGACTCTGGAACTGTGGCACTCCCTGGTCTTGACTCTGGAACTGTGGCCCTCCCTGGGCTTGACTCTGGAACAGGGGTACTCCCTGGGCTTGACTCTGGAACAGGGGCCCTCCCTGGGCTTGACTCTGGAACTGTGGCCCTCCCTGGGTTTGACTCTGGAACTGTGGCCCTCCCTGGGCTTGACTCTGGAACTGTGGCCCTCCCTGGGTTTGACTCTGGAACTGTGGCCCTCCCTGGGTTTGACTCTGGAACTGTGGCCCTCCCTGGGTTTGACTCTGGAACTGTGGCCCTCCCTGGGTTTGACTCTGGAACTGTGGCCCTCCCTGGGCTTGACTCTGGAACAGGGTCCTCCCTGGGCTTGACTCTGGAACAGGGGTACTCCCTGGGCTTGACTCTGGAACAGGGGTCCTCCCTGGGCTTGACTCTGGAACTGTGGCCCTCCCTGGGCTTGACTCTGGAACAGGGGTACTCCCTGGGCTTGACTCTGGAACAGGGGTACTCCCTGGGCTTGACTCTGGAACAGGGGTCCTCCCTGGGCTTGCCTCTGGAACTGTGGCCCTTCCTGGGCTTGACTCTGGAACTGTGGCCCTCCCTGGGCTTGACTCTGGAATAGGGGTACTCCCTGGTCTTGACTCCGGAACAGGGGTCCTCTCTGGGCTTGACGCTGGAACAGGGGTCCTCCCTGGGCTTGACTCTGAAACTGTGGCCCTCCCTGGGCTTGACTCTGGAACTGTGGCCCTCCCTGGGATTGACTCTGGAACTGTGGCCCTTCCTGGGCTGGATGTAGGAACAGGGTCTTTCTCTA
Organism: Sinocyclocheilus anophthalmus; assembly: GCA_018155175.1. Lineage (NCBI taxonomy): Eukaryota > Metazoa > Chordata > Actinopteri > Cypriniformes > Cyprinidae > Sinocyclocheilus > Sinocyclocheilus anophthalmus. Next base: position 211,475 of record JADLZN010003143.1, on the reverse strand, counting down.
GGCTTGACTTGACTGGAGCCCTCTTTGGGCTGGATGTTGGAACTGGAGCGGACTCGGGGCCTCGAACTAACAGTCCTTTTCTCTGCATTCTCCTCCTTTGAGCAGAGGTGAAGGAGACGGCGGGCGTGACAGGATTCTCACACTTTTTGTTAGCCATGAATATATTTGAAGTACTCCCTGAGATTTTAAGATACTAAGATAATTAGCCTAAGAAACACATGTGCATGCTCACTGTTCTTTGTTGGTTAATGGTGACATGACATGCAGGTAAACAAATAAAATATTTCATACTTTTTTTAGTAAGTGTTTTAATTTGTTGTTATTTTAAAATGATTTATTTTAGCTTTACATTTTTATGATTTAATTGTTATCTTTTCATTAAACTCACGAACGCCCTGCTGCAGTAATGTAATGTTTAATGAAAGTGAAAGCAACCTGATGTGTAGCCACGTATAGTGTCCAGCATCCGGGGAGCAGATGGGGGTTTGGTGTCTTTCTCAAGAACCTCAGTCGTGGTATTGAGAGTGGATAAGAGTGCTGGCCCCCACCTGCTGGTACCAAGACTCGAACCCACGACCTTTGGGTTACAAATCAGACTCTCAAACCATTAGGCCACGACTGCCCCTCATAAGTTACCACACATTTTAGGTAATGTAATCGGACTACTTTTTGACACACTTTATTTCAAATTGGAAAAAAATATTTATTTTTAATAAATTTACCATCAATACAGACTTGCATCTATATTGCTTCTCCACACTCCCTCGGAAACTCAAACTCTGCTAAATGAGTAAATGTAAATGTGGACAGCATAACTGATTATTGAGTTACTTTATCATATTTTAGTACTTCAATTTATTACAGCTGTGTTCTTAACTGGTCTGAAAGGCAGGCTGTCACATGACTGACAGAGAGAGAGGAGGACAGTTACTCAACCTCTCCAGAATCTATACTGGTGAGATGTCCCTGTAAGCTGTCTTGCTTCCGCTAAGCTATCAAGGCATGTTCCCAAAATTGCCATTAGGTAACCAATTAGTATTCTATGTAGAATTTATTATATGAACATGAATGTACTTACTACATTATGTACATAATTTGTTTGGCCGTTGAGGGTCATATTGAGGGTCATACATATGGCTGTCCCCCCACTTTTAAAATGCCTGCTATGCCCCTGCTCTGGGCTTGTATTTAAAATCCTATTTACGAGCATAGGCCTATTTAATGCACTTCATGTTGTTAGTAACAATAATTGAAATATATTTTCTTTTCCTTTTTATATATCAATATGGCACAAGGTTATTTTATTTAAATCAACAAGTTAGATCATAGGTAATCTAAAAGTAATCAAAAAGTTTACCTAAAATGTGTAATGTAACGTTACTAGCTACAATTTTTATCATGTAATTTGGAATCAGTACCAAACTACAATTTGTAAGTAATCTACCCAGCTCTGCTCGTAAATATGATTTTTTTGACTGGAATTAAATACAAGCCCAGAGTTTCCGAGTTTGAGGAGTGTGGATAAATGTCTGTATTGATGGTAAGTTTTTCCATTTGAAATTGAGTCAAAAAGTAGTCTGATTACATTACCAAAAATGTGTGATCTAATTATATAACATCACACATTTTTGGTAATGTGTGCTGTAATTATATAACGATTAAGTACCTACGTATAACTTACCGGCTTGTAAATACAAACTTCCCAGAAAGACTTGAAAGCATGGTAACTGACTTTGGGAAAGTTGCGACGGACCAATCAGAATCAAGCATTTCAGTGAGCCTTTTCAAAAAGGTTTACCCAACCCCGATCTCAACCCCGACCTCCGCGAGACGCGTCATTTGGTGTCACTTCCATGGTGGCTACCTTATGTCAAAATTAAAAACAGACTTTACATTCATATAACAAGTTTATATAGCTGGAATATATTTATATAACCTAGACATAATGTGCTCAACATGTGAACGAACCAGGTTAACCAATGCAGACTTAAAAACCCCAAGACTTGTTTTGGACTCTGACCCCTTTGTCTAGCCATCACTATTCAGCCCTTGACAAAGTCACTCAGATCTTTTTGCTTGTCCATTTTTTCCTGTATCCAAAACATGAAAAATTCAAAAACTGAATGTGTCTCAAAGCAGATGACGTTACCAGAAGAACTGCTGACGGTTTTGTTCCTCAGTGAAGTTCATCTTCAGATGTTTCCACCAGTGAGATGGAAAAAAATATGGTGGAAGATATGAAAAATATATATTTTCTACAGATCGACAAATTCACACTCACAGATCAGTGGAACCAGCTCAGTAAAGACCCGTTTCCCATCTACACAGCGATCGACAAGCACTGCAAAGAGGAGAAGGAGAAGGGAGGAGGTCTGTGTTGGTGTGTGTAAGAGAAAGAAACAGTGTTATTGTGCTCGTGTCAGCTGTTATATGGTGGTGTTTTCTGTCTGCAGACACAGAAGACCCCTGGTTTGAGATCAGTCCACATGAAGCAGGTTATTCTCTCACTGGAGCGTTTGTGGGAACATCCAGCTTCGGCAGCCAGTTTCACAATGGCTCGAAGAAAAAAACTCAGCCTGAAACGGATATGCTGTACCTGCAAGGTAACAAACTCTGTCACAAGAGAGTTCATTAATATTTGCAATATCAATGTACACTAAACGTATAATATTTGTATCAAAGCTGAAATACGAACATTACAATTAGAAATGTTAAAAATAATTGAAAGCAGTTTTAACAGCATGTTTTTCAACATAAAACTTCTCAATACATAGTGATTTAAATAAAAAATCATTTCTACACTAAGAATTTAAGAGCTCAAATTTGACAAACCATCCATTAAGACTTGTATTATAGCCTAATTTTTTGTTTCCTTTATTGTAAAGACTTTTAAATGTATTTTCTGCAGCTCTGTGTGGCAGCGCTTTAGCTGATCGAGACGAGATCTTTAAATTCCTCTGGGAAAAAATAAAAGGTGAAGCTGCATTTGAAGATTCAGTTCTGCCTAGAGTTGACAGTCATTTCAAATTCATGTGAACCCTGATTACATTTGATACCCCCCCCCCCCCAGATTTCTTTAAAGATTTAACACCTCTAATAGAATCGGACACGTTTGAGGAAATGAGGAAAGGTACAGTATTCTTTGCATTTCTGCATTTATTATCTTTTGTGTCTACTGATCTGTTCATGCTTCCCACTGAGAAATGAAATGTCAAGGTGAAAAATAAAAGATGAAAACTGTTACCAAACAGATCATGAGAATGCTGTGTGTATGTTTGCTTGTTCTTGTGGGAAACTCCTGATATCTGAAGTTAATGAATTTGGGGATGTAAAGCACTTACATTCAAGACATTCTGCAGTGTGTTCATGTTTGTTCAATATGTGTTTTCTTCAAAAGATCCAAAAGCTCCACCTGCATACAAGTGTTACCAGGTGCTCACGGATCTTGTGGACGTGAATCTCGCCATTTTGAATGGCAAAGATTATTTTGCTCTTGAGCAATCCATCAGAAAAACACTGAAAGGTGAGCTAAAATCTGCTGGAATTTATTTAGAGAAGTCTAGTTATTTTAGTTCATTTTAATCACTACAGTGAAGTTAGTTTGTATGAATTTGCATGTCCCTGTGATGTTATGTTTAGGGGTGGGCCTTCATGCTTTTTTTCTAAAAAAATATTTGAAAAATAAGTTGTTTTAACTTGTACAAATTCAAGGTCTTTTGGCTCAGCAAAATTTCAACAGAAGAACAAGAAAAACTAATCGATGGAACAGCAAAACTGTATAAGGCAACATGCAAAAACATCTGTTTTGGCCAATAAAAACTGTAATTAACAGAAGATAGACAAAATAGAATTATACACTATTGATAATAGAGCTCAATAATGTATGTTTCCCTCATTTGCAGAGCTCAGTGGAAGCAAAAGTCACCTGATTTTTCAAGGGGAAAAAACTAACCTTGCTGCAGAATTTGATGTGAAGAAATTCACTGAGGGTGTATGTAAGGATTTGAGTCGTTTGTTCAGTTCGGAGTCTTTTGGTAAGTTGAATCGTCTGTACAATTGATTTGTAATATACTTATTTTTTGATTTTCTATCCAGATTAATGCATAAACTGAGAAGTGCTTTACTCTAAGATTCAATAAAGCTTCAGTAAAGAGGACGCTGAGGCCGAGTCTGAATCCATGTGCGGGAGTTTATTGAGGACAATTTCAGTAAACAGGAACCTCAAGGCAGGCAGAGGGTCAAAACCAGTATAATAGTCCAATTTAACAACACTTACAGGGGAATCCAGAAGGCTAAATTGAGCAGGCAGACAAAAGGTCCAAACACATACATCCGTCCAATCAGGCAAACTAAGCAAGGGGGATAATCCAGGTAATCGATAGGCAGGTAAACAGGCAGAATCTTACATGAAACAGGCAGTCAGAATATACAGCGAAAACGCTTGGTAAGGCAGGTTAACTGGCAATACTTCGCAATGAGCATGAGCACAGTCTCTAGCTATAAAGCAACCAAACAGGAAATGAGTGTAGAGGAAGCAGAGGGAGTGGAACACAGTCAGTACTCGCCTTGGCATTACAGCTTCGAATTCACAACAAAACAGGTTTTAGCAGACTGATGCCATAGAAGAACCTTTGCTTTAGACAACCAATTAAGTATGATTTAAGGCCAAATTAATAAATCAATAAATTAATTAATTAAATTAAAATCATGAATATTTAAAGGGGCAGTTCACCCAAAAATGAAAATCTGTCTTCATTTAAATCACACTTGCAAACCCATAAGACTTTCATTTATCTTCCAAGCACAAATTAAAATAATTTTAATAAAAGCTGTGATATTTCTGTCTGTTGAGCCAAATCTTTGACACTTCAAAACATTCATAAAAAACAAAAAAAACCAAAAAAAAAAACACATTTGTCTCAATTATCGTATTTTCATAATCATTGAAAGCCGAAATTTAAACTAAAATTTGAATAATCACACAGCCCTACTTTAAAGCATAAAGATAATAAAACATCAAAAATCATCTCCAAAGAATCATATAGTCTTTGAACCATTTACTATATTTAAGAACCACTGTGTATTTGTATTTCAGATCTTGTCTTGAGCATTTGTATATGCATGGCTCAGTGGATCTGGGGCAGGCATTATAACTTCCTCCACAAAATGACAGGTGAGAACAGACCTGCTATTAACTAGAAATTCAATGTGTATAATATAATATACAGACTCATTTCATGTTTTGGTCCCTCAGATGAAACCGTGCCTTCTACTCTTCTGAAAAGTGAGAGGAGAGACTATGAAGACGCCGGACTGTTGCTGAACTCACCCTACTTCTCAGTGCTGAGAGAAGAACGAGACATTGACCTCATCATTTCCCTGGATTTCAGTGGAGGCGATCCTTTCATGGTATTATACACATTTATAAGATGACATACTCTAATAAAAGTTAAAGGTTTAGTTCACTCCCCAGTGAAAACTCTTCCCAGTTCCAAGCCCACAAGACTTTGGTTAATCTCTGGAACATAAATGAAGATAATTTTAATGAAATCTGAGAGAATTTGATCCCTCCGTTGAAAGTCTGTTCACCCAAAACTCTGACCTATGCTTCCAAATGTTCACAATAGATCTAAAATAGAGTCCCATATAAATCAAACTGCTAAATCAAAGTCACTTTACATGATGAAGAGATTAATTTCAGCCAATCTCTTTAAACACATTTTGATGCATCAGAGTTTTGTGACATTCAGTTTATCTCCAGATTTAAAGGAAGATTGTGCTCTTCCGCTGCTTGTTATTTAGAAAAGCATCCAAAGTTTCATTCGCAGTTTAAGCATTCTGTCATGGAACGGTAAGGGAGCCGCAGGGTCTGGGTCCAAATGCAGGTGAAGCTTAGATTTAATCAGAGACGGACAGTAACTAAGTACATTTACTTGAGTATTGTACTTAATACACTTTTGAAGTACCTGTACTTACTGAGTATTATTCTTTCTGGGAACTATGACTTTAACTTCACACTTTTGAAAGACAAATATTGGTAAAAACTTTAACTCCACTATATTTCTATCAAGGTCCTTGAAGTAGAACGTCGTTTCTATGTATCAGCTTTGAAAGTCAGTGGGTGTTTTTTTTCTTCTCTAAAATGTGACTTACTTTTTTTTTTTCAGACAGTTTGTCAGTAATCACTCTTGTAGGGCTACAAGAAGTGATTTCCCAGCATTTTTTGAACATCCGTGAACACTTATTAAAACAATTCATATAGAATGGTATTGTGGTATATATTAGACACAATATTTTCTGATTTTGCTAAATTGTGTATGTGAAAATATTACCTATAAAGCCACAGAAGAACTGTTGTGCGTCTCCTAATAAAACACAATAGGTGTTGGACTTGAAGAAGCACTGCATAGATTGTTCTGTGTGTGACATTAAAGTACCGTGAGAGCGATTAGACAGCTTTTTTTTTTTGTTTGTTTTGATGTCAAATAAGTCTTGCTGTTTTGCTTTTTTTGTTGCTGTTGTAAAGTTATACAGCTGCTTTTGTGTTGCTGGGTTTTAAAGCAGGTTAGTTTTTTTTCTTTCTTATAAGTCTGTATTTACAGGATTTCATTGTCCACTCTGTTTAGATGTGGATGAATGGCTACACATAGATGTGTGCACACACTGTCAGAGCTGTGTGAGATCACTACCATACAGCTTTTGTGGGGGTGGGTAGGGGTGTTAAATACTTTTTTTTTCCCCCCCATAGGTTTTTAACATTCTAAAAGCTCTTTATTCCAAAGATACTACAAGCTAGCCAGTATATTCAGTAGGTGTAATTTATTCTAAGTTGCTTCAGAAGTATTGGAAGTATTACGTACAATAAAAATATAGTGCATTGACATAAAAAAGGAAATTGACTTTTGGTACCTTAAATACTTTTAAAAGCAAGTACTTCGGTACTTTTACTAAAGTAAAAATCTGTCTTTACAACTTTTACTTGTAATGGAGTAATATTTGACCAACAGTATCTGTACTTTCACTCAAGTAATGGAGTTGAGTACTTTGTCCGCCTCTGCATTTAATGAACAGAAAGGCAGACAAAAAGAAACAAAAGACAGCTCAGTACGGATCCACAAAACAGGATCAGTTGTAGGGATCACATTGGCAACCAATGTGCTTGCATCACCCACATTCAAACTACTACAATGATACAATTCAGGCAGGCATAGTGGTGGGAGTGGGTGTAGAATAGTCCATGAAATATAAAAAAAAAAAGTTCGTGACATAAATATGGCCAAGTATGGTGACCCATACTATGAATTAGTGCTCTGCATTTAACCCATCCTAAGTGCACACACACAGCTGTGAACACACACACCGTGAACACACAGCTGGAGCAGTGGCAGCCATTTATGCTGCGGCGCCCGGTGAGCAGTTGGGGTTCGTTGCCTTGCTCAAGGGCACCTCAGTCAAGGTATTGAAGGAGGGAGAGAGCGCTGTACAATTCACTGCCCCCACCTACAATCCCTGCCAGCACAAGACTCGAACCCGCAAAAAAAACCTTTGGGTTACGAGTCCGACTCTAACCATTAAGCCATGACTTCCCCAGAAAGATGCGACCTCTGGTGTGAGCGTGGAGCAAACGCAGGGCCTGACTCAATGACCATACACCCCTCTCTAAGGACGCGTCCAGACGTTCCAAGCACCCGACCATTGGACGGCAGAGCGGTGGCTGAGTAGGGGCGGGATGGGTGTCCAGTCCGTGTGCTGAGGGGACCTGGGGACTGATGCGAGCTGGCGGGATGGGACCCAGTCAGAACCGCGGCCACCACAAGCGTGTGTTTGTGGAATTGCAATGGCGGCTCCCGCCGCTCGGTAGCCCCAGATTGCAGCACTGGCCTCTTTGGGAAGGCCATAACCAAGCCCCGCCCCTTGGGGAACTGGTGACTGACAATAACCGTGCCACCTCGAAGATCTGTGAGCAGACACCAACGGTCGCTTATGGAGCGTTTGAGCGGACACCGCCTTCCTCGGTGGCACTGTTTATCGTACAAAACCGTCTTGCTCTTGACCTTTGTTGGCAAACAACGCCACCTCGGGGGAACTGTGAGTGGACACCACTGCCTCGAGAGATATGTGAGCGGACACCGCCGCAACTGAAGCTTTGTGAGCGGACACCGCCACCTCGGGATAACTTTGAACGACACCGCCACGCATCGAGAGATACGTTGAGTGGCACACCGCCGCTTCTGGAGCTTTGTGAACTTACACGCTGCCTCCGGGATAGCTGTGAACGGACACCGCCAACCGCGACCTTCGAGAGATATGTGACGGACACCGCCGCTTCTGGAGCTTTTGAGCAGACACTGCGTCTGGCCTGGGAAACTGTGAACGCACCGCCCCTCGAGAATATGTGATCGGACACCGCCCGCTTCTGGAGCTTTGTGAGCGTCACTGTCTGCCGTCGGTAACTGTGACTACACCGCCACCATAACTAGATCATATGTAGCGACACCGCCGCTTCTGGAGCTTTGGAGCAGACACTGCTGCCTCTGGAGAACTGTTCACGGACACCGCCACCTCGAGAGATATTTTGAGGCGTACACCGCCGCTTCTGGACTTTGTGAGGCGGACACTGCTGCCGTCGGAGAACTGTTAAGGACACCGCCACCGGCTCGAGAGATTATTTGAGCGTACACCGCACGCTCTGAACTGTGAGCGGACACCGCCGCCTCAGGGACTGTGAGCGGACAACCGCCGCTTGATCGTGCAGGACTGAATCTAGCTCCACCGCCTCTGATGAACATCAGCTGGACCGCCGTTTCAGGGGCTTTGCGAGCAGACCTACGGTGCCGCTCGCATCCAACATCCCGGGTTTTCCTGCATTTCGAACTCTGAATCTGTGTGAATACGCCCGGATTCATGTTACCGTTGATGTTGCTCAATGGTCCATTGACATGCCGGTAAACAAATTAAATCTTTATATTTTGATTGTTCAAGTGTTTGAAATAATTTATTTTACATTTTTTATTAATTTAATGGTATTATATTTATGGTATGTTTAATAGTAATTTTAAAACGACTTGTAAAAAAAAGTAATCTAAAAGAATATATTACCTAATGAGCAACCCTAGATTACGTTACTAACGACAGTTTTTGTCATGTAATCTGTAATCAGTAATGGACTACAATTTGCAAGTAATCTACCCCACTCTGTTTGCGTCTTATCACATTTAAACAGATGTATACACACAAAATTAAATCAAATTAGTTCCCGTTTTAGTGAGTATCCTCATAAGCACAGTCTTAACTGCGTTAAAATTATGAACGTAAACAGCTCCACAAGAAACCAGTAAGGCGTCAGATCCGTGCATTTGGTCTTAAAGTGACAGCAGCTTTATATACCTGCTACTGACTTGTGCCATTAACGTTAATTAAAAACAAAAGAAAAAAATCTATCTGCTCAAATCTGCTCTTGACTGAACGTCTCTAGCTTTAATAAGGGTGAATCTATATTTAATTTACACATTATAGTATTTGTACCTGAATACTACTGATGTCTGACAGCTGCCATTCTCAGAGATAGGGAGAAAAAACAGAAACCCCAACTTGATAGCTAGATACAATATCATGACACCAGTACTACTATTAGACCTACCTGAAAAACTTAAAAGCACTGATTACTTCATTTGTATCTTTGTTCTATTGCATTTATTTGTGCAGTTGTTTGTTTTACTAATGACTGTTTACTTGTATTTAATATTATTCAATACTAAAATATATATTTATTTTTTATGGTGGGCCATTGCAATTTTTGTAGGGCAATAGTGAAACCCAGTATGCAAATCCCTGCATTTAGCCCTGTACATAGAGCCCCTGTCAAGACCTGCCCGTTTTGTTATAAAATAAAGTTACCAAAAAAAATAAAATAATGTTTAAACTCCAACCCACCTTACATCCCAAAGCTGGAGCTGGGCCGGATGAACAGACTTTCAATGGAGGGACAGAAATCTCATTAAACTTCATTCAAATATCTTCATTTGCATTCCAGAGATGAACGAAAGTCTTATGGGTCTTATGGCTAGAAATCATAATTTACTCCCGTCATGTTGTTTCATATTACTTTCATAAATTACTCGAATTACTTCATTAGAAGACAACAGGAGATTTAAAAAAAATATATAAAATTTCTTGTGACCACCAGAGTTTAAAACCATTGACAGATAATTACAAATAGTGCAAACAGGTAAAAAGCAAGAAAGAAATCCAATTAAACTCAAGTGCATCTGCTTTCATTTAAACCATATTTACCTAGAGAGCATCCGCTAGCATTCATATTCATCACAACCTGACAATTACAGTAAATAACAAATTAAAATTTCAAATGAAATGTTTTTCTAGCCCTTTTAATGAAGTGATACTGCTATGCTTTTCCATTGCAGACAGTGAAGGAAACTCACAAACTATGTGAGGAACTAAACATCCCTTTCCCTGAAGTCAATGTTCCCAGTGAAAAGGCAAAGAAACCGAAGGACTTCTATGTGTTCAAAGGCAAAAACGCTCCAACCGTGATTCACATCCCTCTGTTTAATGTGGTCAACTGTGGAGGCAAGTCAAGATTGTCTAGTTGAATAAAACTGAAATATTAGCTATGTTCTCATTTAAGTGTTCTACTCTTTCTTCAGATAATATTGAGGCCTGGAGGAGCAATTATGGGACCTTTCAAAGTTCTTACAGCGCTGAGATGATCACTGATCTTATGGACGTCGCTGGAAAAAACATCTCAAACAACAGAGAGAAACTGCTGGAGCAGATTCAAGCAGTCACTGAGCAAAAAAGACAACTGATGACAATCTGAATACCAGTGGCACGCAGCACTCTGAAATTAAGTCCTTACTGTTTGATTAATTTTTAAAAAAAATGTAAATTCATGTTCCAGTTACACTTAATGTCGACACATTTTTCAGGTTAAATAAACATTACTTATACTATCAGAAAAAAATGAACTACTAACTAGATAACTAATGCTCTGTTTATTAAAATGGAAGATACATTTCAAGTTAGTGCCTTTTAAGCATTTATACATTTATTCCAAAATAGTAACTACAAGAACTATAAGAAATTTCATAGTCATGCACATTTGATTTGTTAACCGATGTTAAGCTGTTCTTTTTGATGGTCAACTTATATTTGGACTACATACCTTTATTCACCAAGCTGATATGATTTCTCACTAAAACACCCACACAGATTATGTTTTCTAGTCATTTCAAGTCTGAATGTGATGTGACATAAAAGTGACATCAAATGAGTTGTTGGCTTACCTTTTAATCAGTCTTCTCATTAACACCATTATTTGTTCATTCAGACAGATTTGCAGAAGCATAACGTGCATGGAATTCAGAAGCGGGGTTTAACAGTGTAATAGGCCAATCACAGCGTGATGGAGGCACCTTTTTGTTTAATGTTTTTGCACTTTTTTAAAAATGTTTTTGCATGTTTCAGTCTGTTCCGTCATGCTTCACTTTCATTAAGCAATAAATAGATAATCATTAATAATCAAATAAGCCGTAACACAGATGTGATTACAATTACGATTGATGATTAAAATACTGTATTGCTTTGGCTCAGTTCCAATAAACTAATAAAAAGGTTTTGTCCTGGTCATTTGATTTCAAACAGCACAAATGCTCAATATTAATCAAAGTGGTAGTTGTTATCCTGGATGCTGATTGGACAATCCAGAGCATAGAAAAGATAATTTTATATCGTTTTTTTTTCTAGTATTTTGGACAGACAAATTTTCTAAGTAATTATCAGATCTGAGAACTTCCTTTTTAAGTCTGTTTTTACAAGCAAGTTACTTGTTTTCTAACAAGTAGCCCCGCCCAAAACCCACCCCATTGGTCGAATCAATAATACCATCCAAGCAAAAAGACTACAATTTGGTTTGATGCAGTGGTGCAGACATTTAAAAAAGAAGAAGAAGAAAAGGAAATCAATCTAGAATAAAAAAATCACAATTTGAGCAAACTGAAACTCTGGAATCTGAATCAGAGAGGGAATCATTTGAATCTGAATTTCAACCTTATAATATTACAACATGTGCTGAAGATGATGCTGTGATGATAATGTATTTCATATAATGCATGTATAGATGTTTTGATGATGATGAAGAGCTGTGTTATTGATTGTTTACATGCTGCATCATGTGTCATGTGTGTTGTTGTGATATAAACGCACCTCGCAGGCCGGGATTGTCATCTTTAGATCTGATGTTTAGTATTTTCTCTCGTTTTCTGCTCAGTGTGGACAACACGAGTCTCTGTCTGAAGCAGCTGCAGCCCTCAAACTCCATGATGTGAGGAACACACGTGTTTCTGCAGCGCACTGGACTCAAAAAGACGGAGCACTCACATTATGTGTTACTTATGAATGAGAGAAAGTGTAATGCCCAATATGGCGGAATACTCCCGTCTTTAAAATAAAGGAGCCAATCGGTAGAAGCTCCGGTTGGTATAAAAACAGTCAGTGTTGTGAGACGCGCTTAGAACCGCACATGTGCATTTGCTGGTCTAGCCTGAAAACTACGTTTTTTAAAACGCCATATGATCATAAGAAACAATTTTTTTTTTCAAATTGAATTTCAAATATGAAATTTAATCTAAGGTGAATAGCTTTGGAATATTTGATTTTCCCCCATTCAATTAGATGCCCGAGAGGCGTTTCAAAGATGGCGGCCGAGTTAATTTCTTTATTTTTTAATTATGCTTCCAAATTACACACAAATAAGGTACAAACTCAATTTCTGAATTTAACAACACTTGATCAGACTTAGGTTGAGCATAGCCCATAACAAAACACAAAAATCACAAAAAAAGAAAATCTCTTTGTTTTCCAGACAAATACCAAACCTAATTACCTTCTCAGCGAGGGGTGGGAGTTCAACCTCCCTAGACCATAACCAGTTCCGCACATCTCTCCAAAAGGGTTGCACCATATCACAACAAAAGAAAACATGCTCTAAATTTTCTATATTTGTTTCACAAAAAACACAATGATTCACCTCAAAATTTTATTTTAATCTTAAAAATTCATTTGGTGGGATAAATCTCATTTAATATTTTGAAGTTCACCTCCTTAGCTTTAGGGGGGAGGGGAAAAGACAGATCATTTTGTCGTATCAAAATCTTTAAGCATGTATTCCCGTCTAATAGAGTTTGGGTAATAAGCCTTAAAAAAATCCCTAATGTACTTTTTTTATCACAAAAATCGCAACCTTCTAAGGAGAGCTGTCTCAGTTCTGGGGAGACTTTGGAGTACAAAATGTCTTCTTTAACCATTAATCTTCCCGCAATTGGGATGGCTCTGAACATTTATTATAAATATTAACAGTACACTGGAGTTGGAATTTCTCACAAAACTCTCTATACAGTAACACATTTCCATTATCATCCAAGGAACCAAGTAATGAGGTACACTCAAAGTCACACCGTAGAAAAAAATTTATTCCACCCAGTTTGTTAAAGATTGCATTGGGGACAATGAACCAAAAAGAGTGCTATTTTGAATGAAGGATTTTAACCATTTCAATTTCAGAACACCATTCATAATGTCAAAATCGATCGCATTCACTCCACCGTCTTCATATTTTTTAATCATGTCATCCATTCTTAAGTACTGACATTTATTCTTCCAAATAAAATTAAAATTCACCTTATTAATTTAATCATTCGTGTCAATATGGACAAGGAGAAGGCTTGGTAAATAAGTCTGGACAAACTATCCATTTTAGACAAAATAAACTTTCCTAAGATTGTAAGAACCCTCTGCAACCATCTATTTAGTATGGATTTACATTTATCTATGTTATTCAACACGTTTTTATTTTCCATTATTTCTCTATCTGTAGAAACAATAATCCCCAAATATTTAACTTCCCTCTTAATTTATAAATTAATTAATGACTGCAAAGGAAATTCATGTATGTTAACATTTCACATTTTTTTAGGTTCAAATGTAACGCTGAAGCTAGTGGAATTTGATGTTCATTTATTTTCTTTTTTGAAATAATGTTGTGTAGTCAGCAAACTGACTTATAATTATTTGCCTATCCAACACTCTTAAACCTTCAATATCACTTTTTTTTTTAGCAGTATAGATAATAGCTCTGCAACCATTATAAGTAGTAATAATAACTAACACTTCCCTGACGAATCCCCCTTTTAATTGAAAATCTTGTGCAGGTTCCATGACCAAGCGCTACAGAACGTCTCGGTTACGTATGTAACCCTCGTTCCCTGAAGGAGGGAACGGAGACGTCACGTCGGAGGACCGACGAATTGGGATCTCGCTTAGAGGGACCAATCTACTTCGAGTGTAAACTAAACGAGCCAATGCACATTGGCATGCGATTATTGCATCCAGCTGCTGCTGATCACAGCGTGAGTATAAGTAGGCAGCAGGTGCAGCGCATATTCAGGTTTTCGCTGAGGAGCCGAGCCGGTGACCCAGCCGCTCAGTGGTGGTACAGCAGCCGTGGCGACGGGAAGTGACGTCTCCGTTCCCTCCTTCAGAAAACGAGGGTTACATATGTAACCAAGACGTAACGAGGGTTCACATACGTCCCTCCAGGGTTTCGGTCACTATCGACGTCACGTCGGAGGACCGACGAAATTGGGATCCTACTAAAGGGCCACAGCTACTGCCCCTTCCTGTGGAAGCCACCTGCGCCCCTATATTTTGGCGTAGGCCAGGGCTTCTTCACAAGCGGACCAGCTACTGCTGCTATGGCACTAACCAATGAGTAAGACTGGATAACACTAATAAAACGTACCCGTTCTACTTGGAACAAGGACGTTACAGAAGCTCGAACATTCCCGAAGGAGGTTTCGGAAACAATACACATATGAACATTCCTTAGGTGCATATGAAAGAATGGAGGTGATTGAACCCTCTTGGCATGGCAGAAGTCTGCCGGGGAAACACGGGCTCAAGCCTATACCGTGGACTTTACACATATGAGATTCACTTAGGTCTTACATATGGAACCCAACCTTCTACCGGTTCTCGAGGATTCAACGTGTGAAGGCCTGGCGCCGGACGCTCCGCCACGTGTGGCTGCCGAGGGGACGGAGGAACTCAACAGGGTCTACTGTATGGACTCTCTGGAGTGGTTTTGCAAGCCGACCAGAAGCCGGGGCCTCTCAGTGCTTCTACCCGTTGAGGTGAGAACACAGGAGGATACCGGCTCCACCCGAAGGCTATAGAATCTAGCGAATGGGTTAGGGGTCGCCCAGCCCGCAGCCCTACAGATATCTGTCAGCGAGGCGACACGAGCCAGCGCCCAGTAGGATGCAAAACCTCTAGTTGAGTGAGCTCACAACCTGAACAGGAAGGGCAAACCCTGTGCCTGATAAGCCAGGGTGAAGGCATCCACAATCCAGTGGGCCATCCTCTGCTTAGAGACGGCATTCCCCTTCTGCTGGCCTCTGTGACAGACAAAGAGCTGGTTTGAGGTCCTGAAGCTTTGTGTCCGGTTTACGTAGCACCTTAAGGCTCGGACGGGGCATAGCAATGCTAGGGCTGGGTCTGCCTCCTCCGATGGCAGTGCTTGGAGGTTCACCACCTGATCCCGGAAAGGAGTGTTAAGTTTTTTAGTAGCGGGAACCATTGGGCACGTAGCCGGGCCGGGGCATCAGGGTTACCTGGGAATCAGCCGGCCCGAACTCCAGGCACGAATCGTTGAAAATGCGTGCAGGTCCCCTACCCTATTGATAGAGGCCAATGCCAGCAGGAGAAAAGTCTTCATTGAGAGGAACTTCAGCCCCACTGCCTGTAAAGGCTCAAACGGGGCCTGCTGTAGTGCCGTGAGCACCCGACTCAGGTCCCAAGAGGGTATAGAGGGGGCCGTGGAGGATTTAACCTTCTAGACCCCCTAAGGAATCTGACGACCAAGTCATGCTTCCCCAACGACCTCCCTTCTAAGGGGTCGTGGTTAGCAGCGATCGCGGCGACATGAACTTTAAGGGTGGAGGGCGACAGCCTTCGCTCCAACCCATCCTGAAGGAAAGAAAGCACGACTCCGATCGGACATCTACGGGGGTCTTCTTCTCGGGCGGAGTAAGAACACCAACTCAAAGGAACAGGTGCCACTTCAAGCGTAGGCGTGTCTCGTAGACGGTGCTCTCGCTGAGGTGATGGTGTCAACTACCTCTTGGGTTAGGTCACTTAGAACCTCCGCGTCCCGTCTAGGGACCAGACATGAAGTTTCCAGAGGTCTGGACGCAGGTGTCAAATGGTGCCCCGTCTCTGAGTCAGTAGATCTTTCCTCAGAGGAATCGGCCAAGGAGGGGGTGTAGCGAGGAGCATTAGTTCCGGGAACCTGGTCCGGGTAGGCCAATAGGGTGCCATCAGCAGGACCTGATCCTCGTCCTCCCTGACTTTGCACAGGAAATGTGCCAGAAGGTAACTGGGGGAAATGCATACTTGCGAAGGTCCCGCGGTGCCAGCTGTGTGCCAGAGCGTCCGTGACGAGTGTTCCGTCGGTCAGGGCGAAGAACAACTGGCAGTGAGAGGTTTCTGGAGAGGAAAACAGGTCTACCTGAGCGGCTCCGAAGCGTCCCCAAACCAACTGGACCGTTTGGGGATGGAGTCGCTATTCTCCCGGGCGCGCAGCTCGGGACAGCACGTCGGCTGCCCGTTTGAGCAGCCCAGGAATGTGAACAGCAAAAAGCAACCTCAGATGCTTCTGACTCCAAAGGAAGAGATGGCGGGGGTGGCGGGCGAGTTGCGATAAGCGGTGGGAGCGCAGACCACCTTGTTGGTTGATGTACGCAACGGTTGCTGTGTTGTCCGTGTGGACTAGTACGTGCTTGCCTCGTAAGCGCCATTTGAGATGGCTCAGGGCAAGGTGCACTGTCAGCAACTCGAGGCAGTTGATGTGCCAGGGCAGTCGGGGCCCCGTCCAAACCCCTAACACTGCAAGCCCATTGTACGTGGCCACCCAGCCGGTGGTTGAGGCATCCGTGAAAACCACAGAATGCCTGGAGACCTGCTCCAGGGGAACTCCTGCCCGGAGGAACGCAAGGTCTGACCACGGGGGGAAGGTTTGGCGACAGGACTGTGGCACTTGGACCCGGAAGGTGCCGCGTTGCACGCCCACCTCGGGACTCGGCCATGGAGCCAGTGCTGCAGCGGTCTCATATGAAGCAGCCCCAGACTGCCACCGTAGCTGCCATATGCCACAGGAGCCTCTGAAACAGTTTCAGTGGGACCGACACTGCTCTTGAAAGTATTAAAGCAGTTAAACACCACTGAGCCGGCGTTCCTGGTAGGGTGATGTTTGTCGACACGAGTACAAACTCCCCACAGAACGAGGGGAAAAGAGATCCTCTGCGTCGGGGCGAGATTGCTCTTTTCCCAGTTGACCCAAAGACCCAACAGGCTGAGCTGCCTGAGCACCAAGTCCCTGTGCTCACACAAATGCCCATGAGAGTGGGAAGTTGGAGCCAATCGTCGAGGTAGTGTGAGGTTCGAATGACCTGCTTCTCATGGGAAAAAGGCTGCCTACCGTAACTTTCGTGAAGACCCCCCAACCCAACGGGGGACAGGGACAGCCCGAAGGGCCGGACATTGGTACTGGTATGCCCGCCCCTCGAAAACGCAAAACGCAGGAGATGGCCTGTGGCGCGGAAGGATGAGAGTTGAAGTACTCGTCCTTCAGGTCGATCGCTGCGAACAAGTCTTGGGGACGGATACACCTGAAGATGCATTTCTGCGTGAGCATCATGAACGGTAGCCTGTGAAGGGCCCGGTTCAGGACACGCAGATCCAAGATGGGTCTCAACCCACCGCCTTTCTTGGGTACAATGAAGTAAGGGCTGTAAAACCCCGACCTCATATCGGCTGGAGGGACCGGCTCTATCGCATCCTTCGCCAGTAGGACTGCGATTTCTGCACGCAAGACAGGGGCATCTGCTTCTTTCACTGACGTAAAGTGGACGCCCTGAACTTGGGAGGGCGCCGGGCAAACTGAATCGTATAGCCGAGCCTGACGGTTCGACGGAGCCATGGAGACGGGCTGGGTAGCTCTAGCCAGGCGCCCAGACGCCGCGCAAGTGGCATCAACAGAACTACAGGCGTACACGCAGTGGGGCAGCACGGAAAAACGCAGGGACCCAGCCCGGGCGTCTCTTTGCTGGTCCGAGGCGGGGTCTGGGTGTGTGTAACACTGACCTGCGTTTGAGCAGAGGGTGCGTGGGTAGTCCGTTGGTTCGTCCTCCCGATCCGCCCACTGCTGCTCACTGGCGAGAGAGAGGAGGGTGAGTGTGATACGACTCTGGATCGTCCACAACCCCCCGTCCCCTCGGGGGACCCAGAGAAGGGAGAAATTGCTCTTTCGTCGAGAATTTGGGTACCACTGACCGAGAGACGGAGGCCAGTGGCAAGAAAAAAAAGAAAAAAAAGATTCTCCACCGGCCCTCCTCCGGGGGAGGGAGAGTGCGTTCACCATCTTCCGAAGAGCAACTCCCTCCATCTCTGGTTCGCCCGTCTCAGGGCCTCTTGCTCTTCGCGTACCACCAGGTTTGGCGGGGGCCTGGACGGGCGGGGGGGCTGGCCTGCGGCCGGCTCCTCGACGTGGTCTTGCTGGCTGCTGCGGACGCTGCGCGGGAGCGGGGGCGGCGGCAGGGGGCCGCCCTCGGCGACAAGCGGGCTGAGGCGCTACCGCCGGCGGCCGGGCAGCCGCTGCACGCCGGGGCAGGATGTGTCGGATCGCCTCAGTCTGCTTTTGTGCAGCCGAGAACTGCTGGGCAAAGCTCTCAACCGCGTCGCCGGAGAGGCCGGTCTGGGACACGGGGGCGTTCAGGAATCTTGTCTTGTCCGCCTCGCGCATTTCGGCCAGACCCAGCCAGAGATGGCGCTCCTGGACCACCATAGTGGACATTGGCGACCCAGAGACCGCGCCGTAACCTTAGTCGCTCGTAGCGCGAGGTCCGTCGCAGTGCAGAGTTTTCTGAGAACTTCCGGGTCATGACCACCCTCATCCAAGTCCCTCAGGCAATTAGCCTGGTGCACTTGCAATAACGCAGAAGCGTGTAAGGCGGACGCAGCTTCACCACAGGCCGTATAGGCAGTATCGATCAATGCCGACGAGTGCCTACAGGCCCGGGAACGGAGCAACAGTTTGCCCCGCCAAGTGGTAGCAGCATTTGGACACAACTGCATCACAACCGACCGCACCACCGGGGGCTCCCGTAGACAACGCGCTGGGACCCACATCGAGGCGTGTGGGAGGGAGGGAGGATGAGCCATGGGCCGGCTTCTGGCAGTAAAAGGTTGCCGTCAATGACCCAGCGATCTAATCATGCACCTACGGACGAAAGGCACGGAGCGGGGCACTGAGAACAGCGCGCGCCACACCGAGAAAACCAATGTCCAAATTGAGGGTTCGGACTCGGTGGAATGTTCCACTCGAGCCGACACTCTCGGCGCCCGGGAAAGCATAGCCATCATGACGGGTCCGTCTCGGCACAGCCTGACGCACAGAGGGCGTTGGCAGCGCGAGGATCGTCATCCCCGGAAAAGTCCGGCTCACCCTCCGATACTGCAATCGAAATACTGTTCGTTCCGGGGGGCGAATCAGAAGAAACAGTGTACCCCCCGGAAAGGGTCCAAGCATGCCTCTACTGAAAGCTCGCTTGGTTCGCAGGCGGCGGGGCTAGGCATCCCGAGGGGATTCCTCACCGGGAATAAGACAGTCGCACACGCTAGAAAAAGTAAGCCCCCGGCTGCGCCAGAGGGAAACCCCAGATCATCTAGGCAGTGGACGGGCACTCCGCCCTGCAGGTAACGGAAGTCTGGTCGCAACTCGAGATGGCATGCCCACGCCAATGGTGAGCATGAGGATCCCGAAAAGCCACATCAGCGGGCTTCATGCCCAGGCACGTGAGGCATCGATCGTGACCATCACCCGGCGCCAGTTAACGACCGCACCCAGAAACACGGATGGTATGACATCTTTAAAAGGACGCGTCTTTAAAAAGACGTTCCACCCGTGAAGCTCTTTTAGTATGGAATTTGCTCTTTTAGTGTGCCGAAGCGCACAGGGGAGATGGCCGTCTGCAACACACACAGGGGTAGTGCAACCTGCCGTGTGCAGCCCACTCGACACGGGAAACCACCACCGCTGAAGCGCCGTACCACCAGCACGAGAACCCACAAAGAGCATGCTTGACTGTAGTTCTTACTACCGTAGAAGGTCAGGAGCAGAACGATAGAACCGCTCGGCTCCGAAGCGAAAAGCTGAATATGCGCTGCACCTGCTGCCTACTTATACTCACGCTGTGATCAGCAGCAGCTGGATGCAATAATCGCATGCCAATGTGCATTGGCTCGTTTAGTTTACACTCGAAGTAGATTGGTCCCTCTAAGCGAGATCCCAATTCGTCGGTCCTCCGACGTGACGTCGAGAGTGGCCGACTGAAAGGGAACATTGATTCCATTATACCACATTTCAATTAAACTGATAAATCTTACTCCAAAACCAAAATGCTGCAAGGTTTTCAAAATGAATGGATGCTCAACAGCATCAAATGCTTTGTAAAAAAAATAAAATAAAAATAAGAAACCCACTCTCTTGAAACACATCATCTAGAACATCTAAAACCAATCTAATATTATTATGGATTGACCTTCCTCCCAAAACCCCCGATTGTGTCTAATTATTGTAGAAATACCCTTTTTCAGCCTAGCAGCGATAGCCCCAGAACATTTTTTATAATCAGTGTTAAGCAAAGGCCGCCGAGTGAAATGACTTGTCATTTGTTTCCACTCATCTCAACACACACTACACATAAGAAAAGCCTTTTACTGTAATATCAAGGAATATATCCATATGGTGGACTGGATTCAACATGGACTACGAGAGCCTGCAAAAGAAAATGGGCAAAACGCAAAGGCGAAAAGATGATGTTACATCTGATGACCAAATGAAGGCTCCAAACATAGATATGTATAGGTGCAATAAATTAGAATGTCGGGGAAAAGTTCATTTATTTCAGTAATTCAACTCAAATTGTGAAACTCGTGTATTAAATAAATTCAATGCACACAGACTGATGTAGTTTAAGTCTTTGGTTCTTTTAATTGTGATGATTTTTTCTCACATTTAACAAAAACCCACCAATTCACTATCTCAACAAATTAGAATACTTAATAAGACCACTAAAAAAAATTTTTTTGTGAATTGTTGGCCTTCTGGAAAGTATGTTCATTTACTGTACATGTACTCAATACTTGGTAGGGGCTCCTTTTGCTTTAATTACTGCCTCAATTCGGCGTGGCATGGAGGTGATCAGTTTGTGGCACTGCTTGTGGCAAAACTCGTAGTCTTGAGCGCAAATGGAGAAAAACTAACTTGGAAGTTTTTAGAATTGCGTGGAAAAACAGAATGTACAGCTATAGACAGGCTCTAAAAACTGCCAGGGCCGAGCATATCCACAAAATCATAGAAAATAACCAAAACAATCCAAAAAAAAAGTTTTTTATTTAGCACAGTGGCTAGATTAAAAAATAACCAGACGCCACCCGATCTAAATATTCCCTCACAGTTTAATAGTAATGACTTTATGAATTTCTTCACTGATAAAATAGATAACATCAGAAATACAATAACAAATGTAGATTCTACAGCGTATAATACTTCAGCTTCATTCATCTTACCAAAAGATAAACTGCAGTGCTTTAAAGCTATAGGACAGGAAGAGCTAAATAAAATCACTGCATCTAAACCAACAACATGACTGTTAGATCCTGTACCCACTAAATTAATAAAAGAGTTGTTACCTGTAGCAGAAAAAAACACTTCTCAATATTATTAATTTGTCGTTGTCTTTAGGTCACTTTCCAAAACTATTCAAGCTGGCGGTTATTAAGCATCTTATTAAGAAACCACAACTAGATCATAGCGAACTGGCTAATTACAGACCCATCTCAAATCTTCCTTTTATGTCTAAAATTTTAGAGAAAGTTGTGTCTGCTCAATTGTGCTCATTCCTGCCCCCAAACAATTATCTCTATGAAGAATTTCAGTCAGGCTTCAGGCCCCACAATAGCCCAGAAACTGCACTTGTTAAAATTACAAATGACTTGCTTCTTGCGTCAGACCAAGGCTGTGTCTCATTGCTAGTTTTACTTGATCTTAGTGCTGCATTCGATACTATAGATCATGACATACTCATAGATCGATTACAAAACTATACAGGTATCCAAGGGCAGGCTTTAAGATGGTTTAGATCCTACCTGTCCGATCGCTACCACATTGTTCATTTAAATGGGGAGTCATCTCAATTATCACCAGTAAAATATGGAGTGCCACAAGGATCTGTCCTAGGTCCTCTGCTATTTTTCGATATACATGTTGCCACTTGGTAATATTATTAGAGAATACGGGATTAGTTTCCACTGTTATGCCGATGATACTCAACTATTTATCTCAACAAGACCAGATGAAACTTAATTATCTAAGCTAACAGAGTGTGTTAAAAATGTAAAAGAATGGATGACCAATAATTTTCTCCTATTAAATTCGGATAAGACAGAGATATTACTTATTGGACCAAAAGACAGTACGCCGAATCTCGTGGATTACAATTTGCAACTAGACGAATGTACGGTTACTTCCTCTACAGTCAAAAAACTGGGTGTTATATTAGACAGCAACTTAACTTTCGAAAATCATATTTCATATGTTACAAAAACAGCATTCTTCCATCTTAGAAAACATTGCCAAGTTACGAAACATGATACCTGTTTCTGATGCAGAAAAGCTAGTTCATGCATTCATGACCTCTAGACTGGACTATTGTAATGCACTGCTAGGTGGTTGTCCTGCATCTTCAATAAACAAGCTACAGATAGTCCAAAATGCAGCGGCTAGAGTCCTTACCAGGTCAAGAAAATATGATCATATTACCCCAATTTTACAGTCTCTGCACTGGCTACCTGTTAAGTTCCGTATCAGTTACAAAATATTATTACTTGCCTATAAGGCCCTTAATGGGTTAGCACCTGCATACCTAACTAGTCTTCTACCAAGCTACAATCCATCAACTCTGGACTTTTGGTAGTACCTAGAATATCAAAGTCCACTAAAGGAGGTAGAACTTTTCGCATTTGGCTCCCAAACTCTGGAATAGCCTTACTGATAACGTTCGGGGTTCAGACACACTCTCTCTGTTTAAATCTAGATTAAAGACACATCTCTTTGGCCAAGCATTCAAATAATGCATCTCATAATCTTTTACTGCAGTCATAATCTTTTACTGCAGTTATATCTAATCAAAAGCACATTATTATTCTTTAGTTTGGGTAAAACAAATAAATTTTGCTTGGTTGGAAAGCAGCTACGCTAATTATATGTTTGTATTTGGTTCTCTGTCTTTTGCCACGGGATTAACATCCCGTGGTAACTAGGATTTACACAAGATTCAGTCTGGATCCGAACACCTGAGAAGAGATGATGCAACCCCTCAGAGGACCTCAGATGATGCCAACCCTGAAACAACATACAGAACTACCACATTTTGCTATAAGTTTGATTGCATCATATAATAATTGCTGTTAATATTATTCATCGTCTGTTTTATTACGTCTTATATTGATTTTTACGTTCTGCTGGTTCGTGGGTCAGAGAGAACAACTGGCCCCCGGACTGAGCCTGGTTTCTCCCAGGTTTTTTCTCCATTCTGTCACGATGGAGTTTTGGTTCCTTGCCACTATCACCTTTAGCTTGCTTAGTTGGGGACACTTAATATACAGCGATATCGTTGACTTGATTGCAAATGATCTGTTTGAACTGAGCTGGATGATGACATCACTGAGTTCAATGATGAATTGCCTTTAACTGAAAATTGAGTGTTTAGTTTTGTCATTTTGCATTATTGACACTATTTGCCTAATTAATGCTGTTCAGTTGCTGTCACAATCTGTATTGTTAAAAGCGCTATATAAATAAGGTGACTTGACTTGACTCTTGGATGTGAGGTGGTATGGAAGCCCAGGTTTTTTGACAGTGGCCTTCAGCTCATCTGCATTTTTTGTCTCTTGTTTCTCATTTTCCTCTTGACAATACCCCGTAGATTCTCTATGGGGTTCAGGTCTGGTGAGTTTGCTGGCAGTCAAGCACACCAACACCATGGTCATTTAAACAAATTTTGGTGCTTTTGGCAGTGTGGGCAGGTCCAAATCCTGCTGGAAAATGAAATCAGGATCTTCAAAAAGCTGGTCAGCAGAAGGAAGCATGAATTGCTCCAAAATTTCCTGGTAAAGGGTGCAGTGACTTTGGTTTTCAAAAAATAACAATGGACCAACACCAGCAGATGACATGGCACCCCAAATCATCACAGACTGTAGAAACGTAACACTGGACTTCAAGCAACTTGGCTTTTTTTTTTAGAGTATACACTCTTAAAAATAAAGTGCTTCAAAAGGTTCTTCAAGAGATGCCATAGAAGAACCATTTTTGTTCCACAAAGAACCATTCAGTCAAAAGTTCTTTAAAGAACCATCTCTTTCTTGCGTTTTTGTAATATGAAGAACCTATTTCGCCACGAAGAACCTTTTGTGAACAGAAAGGTTCTTCAGATGTTAAAGGTTCTTTATGGACCCATTTAGACAAAAAGGTTCTTCTATGCATCGTGAAGCACCTTTATTTTTAAGAGTGTAGCTTTCTCCAACTTCCTCAGACTCTAGGAACTGGTTTCAAATGAAATACAAAGCTTGCTCTCTTCTGAAAAGAGGACTTTGGACCATTGGGCAACAGTCCAGTTCTTCTTTTCTTTAGCCCAGGTAAGACGCCTCTGATGTCTGGGTTCAGGAGTGGCTTAACAAGAGGAATAACTGTACAACTGTAGCCAAATTCCTTGACACACCTGTGTGTGGTGGCTCTTGATGCCCTGACCCCAGCCTCAGTCCATTCCTTGTGAAGTTCACGCAAATTCTTGAATCGATTTTGCCTGACAATCCTCATAAGGCTGCGGTTATCCCTTTTGCTGGTACACCTTTTCCTACCACACTTTTTCCTTACACTCAACTTTCTATGAATATGCTTGAATACAGCACTCTGTGAACAACCAGCTTATTTGGCAATGAACTTCTGTGGCTTACCCTCCTTGTGGAGGGTGTAAATGATTGTCTTCTGGACAACTGTCAGATCAGCAGTATTCCCAATGATTGTGTAGCCTAGTGAACCAAACTGAGAGACCGTTTTGAAGGCTCAGGAAACCTTTGCAGGTGTTGAGTTGATTAGCTGATTGGCAGGTCACCATATTTAATTTGTTGAGATAGTGAATTGGTGGGTTTTTGTTAAATGTGAGCCAAAATAATCACAATTAAAATAACCAAAGACTTAAAATACTTCAGTCTGTGAGCATTGAATTTATTTAATACACAAGTTTAAAATTGAGTTGAATTTACTGAAATAAATGAACTTTTCCACGACATTCTAATTTATTGAGATGCACCTGTATTGCTAGATATGGGCCGTTATATGTATTCCATACTGTAATGTCGGTGCATCTGCACTGCAACTGTAGTTATATACATGTACACTCTAAAAAATGCTGGGTTAAATACAACCAGTGTTGGGTAAAAATAGGGAAAAACCCAGCAATTTGGGTTGTTTTGACCCAGCGGTTGGTTACTACCCAGAAGGTTGGGTTAACCATTTAACCCAACCGCTGGGTCAAAAAAATGCATTTTTTAGAGTGTATGACTAATATATATCTTCAGTAGACTTCAGAAGATGCTTTAGTTAAACTTACACAATACAACAAGACAAAACCGTTAGCTAACAAGGCATTTAAAAGGTACCTTAGTTTAAAAACTTGTAATATTGAGTTAATACATAGGCTACACTTTAAAAAATGCTGGGTTGTTTCAACCCAACTTTGGGTCAAATATGGACTACCCCAACTTTTGGGTTAAAAATTTAATGTAAAAATTGAACCCAACGGTTGGGTGTGTCCATATTTGACCCAAAGTTGGGTTGAAACAACCCAGCATTTTTTAGAGTGTATTAAAAACACAAACCGACACATTCTAAGCTGTGAAAGTTAACCCAGTTTCTTCAGGAATTTAAATTTAGGCAGTTTTCACAACCAGATGCTGCGCAATGTTGTTCATCTTGAAACCAAAGTCCCTTGAAGGGTATTCTATGGTCTTTGTTGAAACTCATTGATTTTTTTTAATAGACCGTTCCAAGATGGCGGACGTGTCTGGAGCAGTTGAATGTAGCATCTATACATATCTATGGCTCCAAAGTCCAGCTTTCTCAGCTTGGACACCATAGAATAGAGATTCTCCAAAAACACGTGCGTCTGCTCACATCGTGGAGTTTGTAATTATTTTACAATAATGAGCATTTGTGCTGTTTGAAATCAAATGACTAGGACAAAACCTTATTTTTAGAAAACAGTTTATTAATTCATTGAAACAGAAGCAATCATAGTTGTCTGTGGTATGGTTGATTTGATTATTAATGATAATCTATTTGCTTAATGAAAGTCAAGCATTAAGGAACAGACCGAAATGTACAGAACAGTGTTTAACATATTAAACAGAAAAGAGCTGTGATTGGCTGATAAACCCCGCCTCTCATTTCCATGCACGTTCTGCATCCTCAAATCGGTCTGAATAAACAAATGATGGTGTTAATGAGAAGCCTAATTAAAAGGTAAGTCAACAATTCAACTAGATGTATGTCACATCACATTCAGCCTTGAAATGACTTGAAAACACTTTTCTTTAGCGTTTTTAGAGAGAAATCAGCTTGGTGAAATAAAAGTACATGACACTTACAGTGTTTACCGAGCTTTGATGATCCAAAAATAATTTGACTACTGAAAAGAACAGCTGAATAGCAGTTAACAAATATGCATGGAATATGAAATTTCTTAGTTATTAGTTTGACATAAATGTAAAAAAGCGTGTAAAGCACTAAATTGATGAGAAATATACTTTGTTTTAATAAACAGAGCATTAGTTGGTGTTTTCTCCTTGATAGTGCAAGTAATGATCATTTATTTAACCTAAAAGATGTGTCAACATTAAGTGACAAAGTGTATGGGAATTTACACACACACACACACACACAATTAAAAATCAAACAGTAAGGACTTATTCAACTCATTATTTGTGTAATTTTTTGCTCAATGACTGCTTGAATCTGCTCCTTCAGTTTCTCTCTGTTGTTTGAGATGTTTTTTCCAGCGACCTCCATAAGATCAGTGATCTTCTCAGCGCTGTAAGGACCTTGAACGGTCCCATATTTGTTCCACCAGGCCTTAATATTATCTGAAGAAAGAGTAGAACACTTAAATGAGAACATAGTTCTCTAGTTCGTCTTTAATTGATTTTTCCGTACATTTCTGCCATATGTACATTAACTGACAGTCACCACTGATAAGCTACCAATAAATATTGTAGAAACTTAAGGTTACTTATTACCAGGTCCCGAGTAGGAACGAGGACACTGCATCCTATAGGGGGCGCTAGGGGAAACGAGAGGACGCAGTTCGAAGTTTCCCATGAAAGGGAACGTCTCAGGTTACTTATGTAACCATGGTTCCCTGAGTAGGGAACGAGACACTGCATTCTCTAGGTTTCCCCATAGCGACCCCTAGAGGACGCAGTTCGAAGTTCCCATTAAAGGGAAACGTAATTTTCTGTAAAGTTGCTTTGCAACTATTTGTATCGTGAAAAGCGTTATACAAATAAACATGAATTTAATTGAATAGTTGATGTTTCATTTTTATTTAACTAGACAATCTGAACTTGCCTCCACAGTTGACCACATTAAACAGAGGGATGTGAATCACGGTTGGAGCGTTTTTGCCTTTAAACACATAGAAGTCCTTTGGTTTCTTCACGTCTTCACTGGGAATGTTGACTTCAGGGAAAGGGATGTTTTGTTTCTTGCACATATCAGCAGCTCGTCTCACTGTCTGCAGTGGAAAAGCATAGCAGAATCACTTCATTAAAAGGGTAAGAGAAACATTTCAGTTGAAATGCAAGTTATTATTCACTGAAATCATAAGTTTGAGATGAATGGAAATGCTCTCTCCAGGTATTATTGATCAATATGGTTAAAATGAAATCATATGCACTTTTAGTTAAGTAGTTTTCTTTTTTATCAGTTTAAATGATACACAGTATTTGTATGTTTTTTAAGGTAAGTGTGACCTCTGGTGGTCACGATGAGCATGATTATTCCTGTTGTTTTCTACTGAAGAAAGAAAGTCATACGGGTTTTAAACTGCATGGGGGGTGAGTAAATGATCATTTATAGGCGAACTATTCCTTTAACTTTTATTATAATATGTGCTATATGTGTGTATAATACCATGAAAGGATCGCCGTCACTGAAATCCAGGGAAATGATGAGGTCAATGTCTCGTTCTTCTCTCAGCACTGAGAAGTAGGGTGAGTTCAGCAACAGTCCGGCGTCTTCATAGTCTCTCTTCTTACTTTTCAGAAGAGTAGAAGGCACGGTTTTATCTGGAGGAATCACAGCATGAAATCAGTTTATTTTTCATATTGAATTGCAAATTTACAAATGGGTACATTTGTGGAGTCTCACCGGTCATGTTGTGGAGAAAGCCATATTTCCTGCCCCAGAGCCACTCAGCCATGCATATACAAGTCTTAATCCAAACTTCTGTAAAACAAATGCACAGTGGATCTTAAATTTAGTAAAAGACATTGTTGTTGTTTTTTTTCATTCTGTATATTGTTTTTCAGCTGACTATGGTTTTTTTTTTGGAGATGAAAAAGGTTTATGATGTTTCATTAGTTTCTTCAGCTTTATGTTTTAAGAAAAGGTTATTTTGTGGCATCAGTCTGTTTTGGAAGCTTTCAGAGTAAAGCACTTCTCAGTTCACACATTAATCTGGTTAGAAAATAAAAAAAGACATACATTGTACAAATCAAATAGATTGTTCAGACAATTCAACCTACTGAGAGGGCAGGAACTGAACCAACTACTCAAATTATTGCACACATCCTCAGTGTATTGCTTCATGTACAGTTTTGTAGCTAGTTTATCAGTGAGATCCAGTTTTTCTGTAGAAAAGATCAGCTTTTTGCCTCCACCGAGCTCTGTAAAAGATGGAAACATGTACGTTATTGAGTTCTAGTTATCTAACAACATATACTTCTGGTTTGTGTGTCTTGTGTTCATGAGATGTTTTTGCATGTTTAAATTTTCCAGTTTCATCCATTAGTTTGTTTTTCATGTTTTACTGTTTAAATGTTGCTGAAAAGGCAAGAGACCTTTTAATTACAGGAATGAAATATAGCCTCTTTATTTCAAAAGCATTTGAGATTAAACAAAAAGATATTGTTCTCAAATCAAAACTTGCATTTTGTCTTTCAGCTGACGAAAAAAGAAAAGAAAAAGAAAAGTCATCTAGAACAGTGTTTCCCAACCAGGGTGCCGTCTGTCGAGAGCAGGGGTGCCGTGTAAAAAAACATTTTTTAAATATTTTTAAATTGCTAAAATGTTCAAAAAAGCATCTATTATATAATATCCATTTCTGATGTCGCCAATAATTAGAGATGCACCGAAATTTCGGCTGCCGAAAATTAGTTCAGCGCTCAGGTTTCACTTTCACGGTGACGCTCCTCTGCGTGTTATCCACATCTGTGTGTGTGTGCGCTCCGCTCAGCCGCTCCACTCGTATACCGTTCATGCTCATCAGAACAGCAAAGTCCACTCAAAAATTGAGCCGACAGGAAACATGGATGTAGTACAGTATTGTTTCTGTCTGCAATAGCCCTACTGTGTGTAACATGGTGTGGTATATGGGCAACTCTGGTAACCTGCCCTCTCATTCATTGATCTGCTAACCGCTATGTTATGCTCGCGTGTTCTGATAATAATAGCTTTCTAGGACTAAACATTATTTGGATAATTGGTAAAAAAAAAAACTAAATATCTTAACCCTACTGTTAGACCTGAAAAACTAAAAAGCATTTTATTTAATTCGAAGGCCTGTCGTTATTTTTATTTGTGCTATCATTATTAATTTCTTAATTTGTTCTTATTTTATTACTGACTTCTTACTTGTCATTTTTTATTCAATTCAAAAATCTCGTGCTACTGCACCAAAATTACCCCACTGTAAAATAAAAAAAACACTGAGTGAGCAAAAATTTGTGAGATAGCTAGTTATAATGGTAATTAAATAATGTTTACATGTGTATAAAAGCCTACATTAAAATCTGTCATATAAATTGGTCTTTTCATTAGAAATTAGCCTACTGATTGCCACCATTGATGGACAAAATGTTTTAATAATATTAAAAATATCTGTAAGACATTATATTCTGCAGTTCTTCCCTGTTGTACCGAATATCTATACTTTTCAAAGTATCATATCGAAAGTTAGAAATTCAAATATTGTGACAATTTATTTTGTATGGGTGCCACAAGTTTGTTAAAATTTCCAAAGGGTGCCGCCGCGACTAAAAAAAGGTTGGGAAACACTGATCTAGAACATTTAAATTCTGGATAATTACTGTCATTAATGTTAAATAACTGTTTTGATTGTGTCTATTCAGAAACTGATAACTTGACTCTTAAATGAACTAAACTAGTCTCCTCTAGTATGAATTGTAACACACTCTTACCGTTCAGTGTTTTTCTGATGGATTGCTCAAGAGCAGAAGGATCTTTGCCATTCAAAATAGCGAGATTCATGTCCACAAGATCCATGAGCACCTGGTAACCCTTTTCTGCAGGTGGGGCTTTAGGATCTTTTGAAGAAAACACACATTGAACAAACATGAACACACTGCAGAATGTCTTGAATGTAAGTGCTTTACATCCCCAAATTCATTATCTTCAGATATCAGGAGTTTCCCACAAGAACAAGCAAACATACACACAGCATTGTCCAAAAGCCATTTAAGATGCTTTGATTTGAAGCTAGAATGAATTTGATGACATTCTCATGATCTATTCAGTAACAATTTACAATAAGATGCATTAGCAATATGTTACAGTATTTATTAAGTTAGTAATGTTAGTAAAAATACAACAGTTCATTGTTAGCTCAGGTCCACTGGATAATATTAATAGATACAACTTTTGATTTTAATAATGTATTAGTAAATGTTGAAATTAACATGATAAAAAAAAAGAAAGTATTTTTCATTTGAAAATTGAACTTTATTGTAAAATGTTACTACAGTATATATTTATACCTGGCAAGTGATATGGAATTGATTATGTGTCACTAACAGTCTTTAAAACCAGATTACAGATTATCATCATTATAGCTCATCTTTTATATTTCACCTTTATAGAGTTTCACATTGTATTTGTCAGCAGGAAGCACGAACAGATCAGTAGACGAAAAATATCAAACTTATCCATAAATAAATGCAGCAATGCAAAGAAATGCTTTACCTTTCCCCATTTCCTCAAACATCTCCGATTGTATTAAAGCTAATGAAGGTTTAAAGAAATCTGAGGGGAAAAAGTCAAATATAATCAGAGTTCACATGATAATGAAATGACTGTCAACTTTAGGTAGAACTGAATCTTAAAATGCAGCTTCACCTTTTATTTTTTGCCAGATGTTCTTAATGTTCTCATCTCCATCAGCTAAAGCGCTGCCACACAGAGCTGCAGAAAATACATTTATGTTTAAAAGTGTTTACAATAACATAAACGAAAACATAATTTTAAAACAAAATATGCAAAATAACGGTCTAATGCAGGGGTCTCCAAACTCGGTCCTGGAGGGCCGGTGTCCTGCAGAGTTTAGCTTCCTAATTAAACACACCTGAACCAGCTAATCAAGCTCTTACTAGCCATACTAGAAACTTCCAGACAGGTGTGTTGGGGCAAGATGGAGCTGGTCTCTGCAGGACACCGGTTTTATGTTGTAAAACTCACTGTGCTGTTAAAATGATAAATGATTTTTAGCATTTCTATACCTGTAATTTTGCAAATATTAATACACTCTTATGTGACAGAGTTTGTTACCTTGCAGGTACAGCATGTCCATTTCATCCTGAGGTTTTTTCTTTGAGCCTTTGTCAAACTGGCTGCCGAAGCTGGAGGTTCCCACAAAAGCTCCAGTGAGAGAATAACCTGCTTCATGTGGACTGATCTCAAACCAGGAGTCTGCAGATATAAAACACAACCATATAACAACTGACACGAGCACATTAACTCACTTTAATTCTTTCAGACACCAACACAGACCTTTCTCATCCTTGCTCTGTTTGTATTGCTTGTCAATCGCTGTGTAGATGGGAAACGGGTCTTCACTGTGCTGGTTCTGCTTCTCTGTGAGTGTGTGTTCGTCAATCATGAAGAGAATATATATATATATATATATATATAATATATATATATATACAGTGGGCAAAAAAGTATTTAGTCAGCCACAAACTGTGCAAGTTCTCCCACTTAAAAAAAATGAGAGAGGCCTGTAATTTTCAACAAAGGTATACCTCAACTATGAGAGAAAAAAAATCAGAAGAAAAAAAATCCAGAAAAATTACATTGTAGGATTTTTAAAGAATTAATTAGAAAAATTCCTCGGTAAAATAAGTATTTGGTCACCTACAAACAAGCAAGATTTCTGGCTCTCACAGACCTGTAACTACTTATTTAAGAGGCTCCTCTGTCCTCCACCAGTTACCTGTATAAATGGCATCTGTTTGAACTCGTTATCAGTCTAAAAGACACCTGTCCACAACCTCAACAGTCACACTCCAAACTCCACCATAGACAAGACCAAAGAGCTGTCAAAGGACAACAGAAAAAAAATTGTAGACCTGCACCAGGCTGGGAAGACTGAATCTGCAATAGGTAAGCAGCCTGGTGTGAAGAAATCAACTGTGGGAGAAATTATTAGAAAATGGAAGACATCCAAGACCACTGATAATCTCCCTCAATATGGGGCTCCACGCAAGATCTCACCCCCGTGGGGTCAAAATGATCACAAGCACTGTGAGCAAAAATCCCAGAACCACAAGGGGGGACCTAGTGAATGACCTGCAGAGATCTGGGACCAAAGTAACAAAGGCTACCATCAGAACACACTGCGCCGCCAGGGACTCAAAATCCTGCAGTGCCAGACGTGTCCCCCGCTTAAGCCAGTACATGTCCAGGCCCGTCTGAAGTTTGCTAGAGAGCATTTGGATGATCCAGAAGAGGATTGGGAGAATGTCATATGGTCAGATGAAACCAAAATAGAACTTTTTGGTAAAAAACTCAACTTGTCGTGTTTGGAGGAGAAAGAATGCTGAGTTGCATCCAAAGAACACCATACCTACTGTGAAGCATGGGGGTGGAAACATCATGCTTTGGGGCTGTTTTTCTGCAAAGGGACCAGGACGAATGATCCGTGTAAACGAAAGAATGAATGGGGCAATGTATCGTGAGATTTTGAGTGAAAACCTCCTTCCATCACCAAGGGCATTGAAGATGAAACGTGGCTGTGTCTTTCAGCATGACAATGATCCCAACCACACCGCCCGGGCAACGAAGGAGTGGCTTCGTAAGAAGATTTCAAGGTCCTGGAGTGGCCTAGCCAGTCTCCAGATCTCAACCCCATAGAAAATCTTTGGAGGGAGTTGAAAATCCGTGTTGCCCAGCGACAGCCCCAAAACATTACTGCTCTAGAGGAGATCTGCATGAGGAATGGGCCAAAATACCAGCAACAATATGTGAAAACCTTGTGAAGACTTACAGAAAACGTTTGACCTCGGTCATTGCAAACAAAGGGTATATACAAAGTATTGAGATGAAATTTGTTATTGACCAAATACTTATTTTCCACCCTAATTGCAATTAATCTTTAAAAATCCTACAATGTGATTTTCGGGATTTTTTTTTTTATCCTTTTGTCTCTCATAGTTGAGGTATACCTATGATGAAAATTACAGGCCTCTCTCATCTTTTTAAGTGGGAGAACTTGCACAATTGGTGGCTGACTAAATACTTTTTTTCCCCACTGTATATACAGTATATATATAACATCTCAGAGAAACTTATAGAATGGAGCCCATAAGCGCCTGAAACTCTTCATTTTTTACAGTGAGTGAGAATTTATAAAGAATCACCAATTCATTCTCAGCTATGCTTGAGTTCAGTTCAGTTACATTCTGATTAGCCTTTAAATCTCAGATTTTCAGTGTCTCAGACTTCAGATTCCACTGCATGTATGTTTTCTATAGCAGTGGATAGTGAATAGTTATGAATAGTTACAGACCTCTTTCACGTATGTTGTGACGACCAACACTGCCCAGACATCAGTCAAGCTGAAGATATCTTTCTCATCGTAATATTTCTTCAGTTTGGCAAATGCGTCTCCCCAGCTGACTTTGGGGCCGTTGAGTCTCTTGATGATTTTGTCCTTCACAGTCTCTAGTTTGGTGGACCAGTTTGGTTCTTGGTATAAGGAGGCCATGCACCTTCAGAGAAGAACATACTGCTCTCATTTTTGACATTCAACCCAATTCAGTCTCTGTGTGTGTGTGGTTTGTCAGGGTTCGTACCAGGTGGATCCAGAGACTCCGCTCAGATAAAGGATGCAGTCCAGAAGACCCGCTTTATCAAGCTGAACCAGAGATCCCAGCAAACCCACCATGGCTCTTTGTCCTCCTCCAGAACCCAGTAATGCAAAGTGTGGCACTTTATCCTGAAACACACACGGTTTGACTTGGGAAACAATTGATGTTCATCAGCAACAACGTAATTTGCTGGTCATTTCAAGAAAGAACAGACAGGAAGATACTAGGGGTTTAACGTTGCACAAACATGATGGCTCAGTATGACAGTCATGGGTGGTACAGCAGGGGGAAAAACTGTAAAATTGCTTTTTTTTTATTAAACAGTGGTTTACTGAACAAAATTAGGGCTCTGTCTTTAAATAAATTCAATTATAATTAAACATTTCTGAAATCTAGCTCAGCTAATGCTGTAAAGTATGGAGCCCAATGACTTGCGCATTGAAATAGGTTATAGGTTACTATTAACAACAGAGCCCAAATTATAAATTCCAAGACATTATTTTGTTGAATAAGAAAACACTCAAATAAAAAAATATTAAAAAGTATGTAAACATGTAAATTGTACACAAGGCCATTTTTACAAAAATGTAAGTACAAAATTATGTTTATAGGCTACTCCAATTAGTTGTTGAATTATAATCATTTACACAGTGGCTGTCATAAGTTGTCTTCATGACAGATTTGTTTATACATATGCCTATACTAAATAATTAAGTCGTCACTAACAGGTTAAGTAAATACAGTGCATATATTTAGTGAAATGCTCTTCAAGATTTAATTTTTCTTGCTGGGCTGTGGATACTGAATGACTTTTCTGAGGTAAATTTAATGCTACTTGACATATTGTTTACATATTGATGTCTTTCCTTGGCCTTAAAACAGTGATTGTTGGATTACACAGCTTATTTCCTGCTGCAGTAAAGAGTAAAGGATGATCGCGTTCACTCGAACTGAGGCGATCTGTCACCCACATCAAAGAGCGTTATAACGGCATTTATTGTTTGAATTTACGGATAAAATGGAAAGTATTGGGGAAAAATTACTTTGTTTCTTATCGAAAGTAACAAAACACAAAGCTTATTGTGATTATTAGACGGAAGACACACTATAGTGAAGTTTTATTCACGCATATAGGGTATACTGTATGTCGAACGTCACCTAACCAAACCCGGAAAACAGGTTTCATCGCTTCCGCTAGTCAGAGAACGTGTTAACAGCTATATTAAATAATGGCGATATCTATGGACTTATAAGGTAATCAGTCAAACTAGCTAGCTGTTTTTATTGTTGACCTAAATGTTAGTGAAAAGAATAAAAATAAAAAACTTTTAGATATCAATCCGCATATGTGATGGACATTGGTTATCATCATCTTTGGTATCTACTTTTAAGGCATCTAGAGTAAAACAGCTTCATATTTAACAAAGCATATGCAAATCGCTTGAACCGGAAGCGAAGAGACCTGTTTAACAGAATACAGAAGTCTGTCATAAACCCTATTGAAATAGCACAGACTAAAAGACCCATCTTGGGATTTAAGAATCTGAATCAATAACAATTTGTTAAAATGAAGATACATAAAACTAGGAGCATTACGCAGATATATTTGTTCGGTACACATGTATGCGTACAGAACCGAAAGACCCCTACAAAAAATTTCCGGTACGTTACAACGCTAATACTAAACATATGAAGTATAAGATGTTTTACCTGACTGCAGTGTATCTTGAGTTTCTGCAGGCTTTGAAAAACTTTTTGTCTCCTTTTGACTACAAACTCCTCCTCCTTCGTATGTAGAGAGTGTGCGATTCTCACCTCACTGCTCCAATGGAGATATAGACAGACATACTAATATTTAGTATATTTTTTTAACATTAGATTTGAATACAGTTAACTTAATTATGAACAGATCGTAATGATCCAGTTTGTAATAGACATTAACTGTGTTTATGCAGTACTTACAGTATGTACAATTGCAATCGAAATTATTCAACCCCTGGAGACCGTAATAATTTACAAATGTAAGCTTTTCTAAAGATTCAGATTACTATTCTTTTTTTTTTTTTTTTTTTTTTTTTAATTGAATCTGTAACAGTTTAGTAGCAAATTAAAAGTGATAATGTCAATATATAATGTAATATTTTTGAGTTTTAGGATTTAATTTTTTTTGTAATACAGCTATGTCATAATTATTCAAGTATTTTTTTTTAAGTTGCTTATTTGTACAGTCGTGTTACAAATTGTTTAAAACACAATAACTTTATGGGCATTATGGATCTTTTAATTATCAGCCATTTTGGCAAGAATTTGTTCAGTGCAGAGACTGCAGCTTGATGAATCAATGCGCTTTCTTGCCAGGACCCAGCCTCCCAAAAGTACGTCCAAATCTACTTATGCTTAGTTCAGGGATCAGTCTTAGAGTTGTTCAGTCTTCAGATTTAAATCTCATTGAAAATATTTAGTAGCAACGTGAAAACCAAAGATTATCAGTGATCTGGAAGCTTCTTCAAGTGAGGAATGGGTCAAGAATGCAGTTGAGAGGTGACAGAAGCTTCTAAGCACTTACAGGCAGCGTTTATTTGACTTTTGGTGGTTGAGTAATTCTGTAGTGAATGTTAGAGCCAGTTAGATGTTTCATTTTTCATCCACTTAAGTTCTCCGAATCACTCAAATGTGTGTGAATAAACTCTCTCTCTAATAGTTTACTGATGCATTGGTTGAATTGTTTTCATAAAACTTTGTTCTCGGCAGGCGGCAGCAAAATGTCTCGCAGGTCAAGGGGGTTGAGTAATTATAATGAAGTGCACAGATTTCATCATTGCTGGAATCTGAGCAGGATTACAGACCTTTCCTGGAGTTTGGATGCACTCATCTGTAATACAAAAGAGTCAACATTCAAGTTACACAATCCTACCTGAAATATAAATTATTAAACCAGTGTTTTGTTTTTTCTTTAAATGTAAGTTGCTAACAGTGGTAGTTCTAGATTTAACTAAAGCAATAAGCCCGAAGAAGCTGTGGTTTACAGTGACTTTATAACAGTTAAGGGGCGTTGTTAAAACCCCCTTAGCTGTTATAAATTCACTGTAAGCCACGGCTTGTAAACCATCTATCCGTTTTATAATAGTGTGTAAGTCATTGGTATTGGCCAAGTTTTATTTAGAATTAAAGCTCATTATTGAAAAATGCTGGATTCACTTACATTACATATACATTTAGTCATTTAGCAGTCGCTTTTATCCAGAGCGACTTACAAATGAGGACAATAGAAGCAATCAAAACCAACATCATTTGTGACCCTGGACCACAAAACCAGTCAAAAGGGTACATTATTCAAAATTGAGATTTATACATCATCTGAAAGCTGAATAAATAAGCTCTCCATTGATGTATGGTTTGTTAGGATAGGACAACATTTGGTCGAGATACAACTATCTGAAATCTGAGGGTGCAAAAAAATCTAAATATTGAGAAAATCATCTTTAAAGTTGTTCAAATGAAGTTCTTAGCAATGCATATTACTAATCAAACATTAAGATTTAATATATTTACAGTAGGAAATTTACAAAACATCTTCATGGAACATGATCTTAATATCCTAATGATTTTTGGCATAAAAGAAAAATCTATAATTTTGACCCATACAATGTATTTTTGGATATTGCTACAAATATCCCCCAGCGACTTAACACTGCTTTTGTGCTCCAGGGTCACATTTATGCTATTGTGCTGTCACTTAGAAATATTAAGACATTAATTCTAATTGCCTGTTGTAAAAGCTTTAAGACATATACTCACTATTCTTGTCTAGTCTTGAAAACTCCAGAGATTCACTGATAACAACAGCAGCCGTGTTCTCTCGGATCGGGCAGAAGATGCTCTTTTATAGGACTCTAGATCTCATCGTGAGGGGTGGAGATGATGAACGTGGACTTCAGACTACAGAAAAACAAAAGTTCTTCCATGGAATTTCTTTGTAGCTGGAGGGGAGGGTGGAGCGAAAAAGCTTAATGTGAAAATTAGGTAAACGTCAAGGTCAAGGAGGTATTTATTGTCTCCCTTAGGAGAAATTTGTTTTGTATAAGAGAACTGGTGTACATCAACACACAAAAAACAGAGAACATTAACAGCCAGTAATCTTATAATCCTACATCATAAAAACAGTACAGTGTAAATAATAAATTACTTTTTCAACTCCACCCTCAGTTATCTGATATACCAACTATTATATAACAATTTTCCTTTTTCTTCCCTTTTAAACATCCTGCCGTAATTGCTCGATAATTAATTTAACAGACAATGGGACAAATTAATATTTATATTGATTATTCCTATATAATCGAACCCTGTATCTTCTGCCAGAATTCATCAGCACATACTCAGGGTACAACACATGCGAAGAGTCCAGTAAAATCTTGTTGGCCTGCTGGATCGTACACAAAAATTACTCAATTACTCAAAAAACTCAAAAATGTCTTGTAAAGAACTGAGTGTCTGTTTCCCCATAGTTTTTCCTGCCACTCTCACCAAGTTATTTATTTGAGCTCTCACTGTTAAACTCCTAAACCATACAATGACAAAAACTCGTTGCTTTATAAAAAAATTAGCATTATATTGCTACTCACTCCAAATGGTCGTAATCTAAAAAAATGTAGGCGCTGATGAATTCTTGTACAAACACTTGACACCTGTGTGTGCCATTAAAGATCACTATCGATGTGGACCCCCAAATATTTATACGAACCAACCTGCTTAATATCTTGACCATGAACCACAACAGAGCTCCTGTCCCCCACTGATCTGGGGTCTATGATGACCTCTTCCGTTTGCTTAACATTAATCTGCAAATAGTGGTCATCATACCAGCCCACAAACCCTTCTACAGCATCTTTGTAATCATTAATAATGAACTGGTTTGATTACTGACTGATGCTGTCATAAAGAGTAAATAAAAATGGTGAACTTACACAACCTTGTGGTGCCCCTGCACTACTTACTGCAACACCAGACAGCACTGAATTAAACTTCACCTGTTGTATCCTATTTATACAAATTTCTCCAATGTGAGATTGAATCGAGTTAAACGCAGAACTAAAATCAATAAAAAGAAACCTAGCATAAGCACCTGGACTCTCCAGATGCTTTAAAACAAGATGCGTTAATGTAGAAATTGCATTGTTAGTGCCACGATTACTTTTGTATGCAAATTGGTACTGATCTAAGGATGGCTAAAATTTTTGGGAATTGGAATTATAATAGATTTTTTTCCAAAAGCTCTGCTACTATATGCATTTCAGTTGAGAGCTGGAAAAGGCGATGCCAGGCTGGTGTGAGCTCCTCAACAAATGTCTTCAAAAGATAACATGACATACCATCTGGTCCTGTTGCCTTGCAAGAGCATAACATTTTAAAAACCCTTGTAACATCCCCTTGATATATTAATATGTGTGTTTGTTTAAAGCGTTTTTATTCTAATATGCTGTTTTGATTTCAGCAGTTGTTCTGGTATCATTACTGGAGTCGTGAGGAGCTGAGGGTCAATCTCAGCCTCCTTGCAGAAGAAGAAAACTTGTTATATAATCTCATTATAATACTGCATTACTAATGCTCTCACTCTCACTCTCACTTACTGATTTTATGGTATTGCTTTGGGAAATTCTTTCTCTTATTATAGCTTGCCTTATGCAGAGTGTCTGATAAAAGCAGTGAAGCTTTCTGAAATATTAAGAGGAAGCTCAAATTGAATTTTCACATTGAAACTTGGTGTGGAAAGTCCAGAGAGAGAGAAACAGATAAAACCAGTGCACTTTTAATGTAGTCTATAATTGGGGAAATCTGCACTAGGGAAAATGTATCTGCTTAGCCAAAGAAGGGTGCATATTTAATAGTTTAAACAGGCGCTGCTTATTTAACATGCCTGTTTTGATGTTGATATATCTGAAGATTCTCAGACTATGTGAAGGTTTTAGTTTGCTGTTAAAAGTATTTTTTGAAATGCAAATCAGAAATTAAATCAGTTTCCTTGGAACTCACAGATAATAAACTCATGGACTGTATATTAACTCAGCATTTTGATGTTTGTTAATCATTATGTGTAGTTTTGAGTTAAAGATTTGTAATAATTTACTATTACCGGTGTTCATGTGCTACTTTTAACACAAAGGCGATTCTTGCTAAAAGGCAAAAAGTTTTAATGTGCAGCCCATAACACTTTAAACGAAGTTCAATGAGGAAATGCCAAATAAAAAAATTATCTTAATAATCTAACCTGAATAGAGTCTAAATTCATAAAAGGTCTATAATAAATGTCACGATTGTATATTATTGACATTAGGTTAACAGTTACCTCAATTTTAAATAATAAAGACATTTTAAAGAGGTTAGTGGACCCTCTGGTATGTATTTTGTCTTGGTTTTGTAAAATGCTGTTTGTAAAATGAATTGTAAAATACATTATGTACTAAATGTTATGTGATGTGACTTATCTAAACAAGTAATTATAAAAAAATAAATAAAATAAAAATGCACAATAAAGGAAGCAAATTCCAATCCTAAGTAAATAAATAACAACCAACCAGTGGCACAGAATTAAACACCTAAACATTAAATTGTAAGTATAAATTTTTATATATTATATGTAAAAGTAAAATATTTACAATACATTGATCCTATTTAGTATTATATAATTTTCTTTATTTTTTATTGTTTTATAATATTATATTTATATAAACAGTTAATTTTAATATATTTTTAAATGTTATAAAAGCGAAATGAAATTTAAAAGCTTTTTACAGTTAATCTCTAAAGGTATTGCTGCATCTCCAAGTGGGCGTGGCTGATTCCTGATTCAAATGGGTTAAAGAGAAGGGTTCCATACCTAACCCCCCACAATCTAACCCCAATGACTTGAGGTCTCCGCCTACTTGTGGCATAAGCTCCTCCCACTTTTGCAAAGGTGAAAAGTGACGTTACATCAATCAAGTCCTACCTACAGTGTCCATCTGTACAATAAACTAATGGCATTTGATTATTTTTAAAACGTTTATTTTTATGTTATTTTTTGTAATGTTCAGTGAAATATACAGTATAATGAATTATATATTTTTTAAATGTATGAAATGAAAACATTTTAAATTATTTACACAAAAAATTATTTTTATGTATGTATGGAGTTTTTTTTCTTCTTTCTTTCTCTGTGATAGGTGTAAATACACCGTTGGGAAAATGAATGAAACTATAGTGAGAGTGCAGGTTTATTTTCTAAAAATCCAAGCATGCCCATAGTTGAAGAAACATCAGAATCAGAATGAGCTTTATTGCCAGGTATGTTTACACATACAAGGAATTAGTTTTCGTGACAGAAGCTTCCACAGTGTAACAGAATGACATGACCAGAACAAAAAAACACAGATAATAAAAAATAGAAAAAGTAAATAAGGAATAAAAATACACAAATCGACAATTGTATGTACAGGTATATAACAATAGACAGTTTTTTTATGTACAGGTACTGTATATTATGTGCAAATTTGAGGTGTAGACTGAGTATGTGTGTTAGATAAATAAGTGTATGAGTGAATAAATAGTGTGTGTTCCACAGTTATTGTTAAGTGTTCATGAGATGGATGGCCTGAGGGAAGAAACTGTTCCTGTGTCTGGCCGTTCTGGTGCTCAGAGCTCTGTAGCGTCGACCAGATGGCAACAGTTCAAAGAGGGAGTGTGCTGGATGTGAGGGGTCCAGAGTGATTCTGCCAGCCCTTTTGCTCACTCTGGATGAGTACAGTTCTTGGAGAGAAGGGAGGGTTGTACCAATGATTCGCTCAGCAGTCAGGACTACCCTCTGAAGTCTTCTGAGGTAAGATTTGGTAGCTGAGCTGAACCAGACAGTTATTGAAGTGCAGAGGATGGATTCAATGATGGCGGAGTAGAACTGTTTCAGCAGCTCCTGTGGCAGGTTGAATTTTTTGCAATGGAGTCTATGTGAGTGTCCCACTTCAGGTCCTGAGAGATTGTGGTGCCCAGGAACCTGAATGACTCCACTGCAGTCACAGTGCTGTCCATGATGGTGAGTGCAGGAAGGTTTCACCTGAAGTCCATGATCATCTCCACAGTTTTGAGCGTGTTGAGCTCTAGGTTGTTGAGACTGCACCAGACAGCAGCTGCTCGACCTCCTGTCTGTAAGAAGACTCGTCACCATCCTGAATGAGGCCGATGAGTGTGGTGTCGTCTGCAAACTTCAGGAGCTTGACAGAGGGTCTTTAGACGTGCAGTCGTTGGTGTAGAGGGAGAAGAGCAGTGGGGAGAGAACACAACCCTGAGGAGCACCAGTGCTGATTATACGGGTGCTGGATGTGTATTTTCCCAGCCTCACTAGCTGCTGCCTGTCTGTCAGGAAGCTGTTGATCCACTGACAGACGGAGGTGGGCACGGAGAGCTGAGA
Source organism: Sinocyclocheilus anophthalmus (assembly GCA_018155175.1). NCBI lineage: Eukaryota > Metazoa > Chordata > Actinopteri > Cypriniformes > Cyprinidae > Sinocyclocheilus > Sinocyclocheilus anophthalmus. The sequence continues at coordinate 168,460 of JADLZN010003143.1, read as the reverse complement.
TAGTTTGGGCAGGAGGAGGTTTGGGATGATAGTGTTAAAGGCCGAGCTGAAGTCCACGAACAGGATCCTCACATAAGTCCCTGGTCTGTCTAGATGTTGCAGAACATAATGCAGTCCCATGTTTACTGCATCGTCCACAGACCTGTTTGCTCTGTAGGCAAAATGAAGAGGATCCAGCAAGGGTCCAGTGATGTCCTTCAGGTGGGCCAGCACCAGTTTTTCAAAAGACTTCATGACCACAGACGTTAGAGCCACAGGTCTGTAGTCATTAAGTCCAGTAATTTTGGGTTTCTTTGGGATGGGGATGATGGTGGAGCGTTTGAAGCATGAAGGGACTTCGCACAGCTCCAGTGATCTGTTGAAGATCTGTGTGAAGATGGGGGCCAGCTGGTCAGCACAGGATTTCAGACAGGCTGGTGTAACACAATCTGGGCCTGGTGCTTTTTCCTTTTCTGCTTCCGGAAGACCTGGCGCACCTCGTCTTCGCTGATCTGAATTGCAGGTGTGGGGGAGAGGGGGGTTGCTGGAGGTGTGAATGGTTGTGTGGAGAGGTGTTCAGGGCGGGTGTGGGGTGTCTTTTCAAACCTGCAGTAGAACTCGTTCAGATCGTCTGCCAGGTGTTGATTCTCCACAGTGCTGGGGGATGGTGTCTTGTAATTGGTGATTTCTTTTAGACTTTTCCACACTGATGCGGAGTCGCTGGAAGTGAACTGAGTCCTTATTTTCCCAGAATAATTCCTCTTTGCCACTCTGATCTCCTTTTCCAGTGTGTATTTAGCCTGTTTATACAAGACATTATCCCCCTTCCTGTAAGCATCTTCTTTGGCCTGACGGAGCTGTCTGAGTTTTGCAGTGAACCATGGTTTGTCATTGTTGTAGGTTAAATGAGTCCTGGTAGGAATGCACATGTCTTCACAGAAACTGATATAAGATGTTACAGTCTCTGTGAGCTCGTCCAGATCGGTGGCAGCAGCTTCAAAGACGCTCCAATCAGTGAGGTCAAAACAAGCTTGTAAATCCTGCTCTGCTTCATTAGTCCATCTTTTTACAGTCCTTAATACAGGTTTAGCTGATTTCAGTTTCTGCCTGTAGGTCGGTATAAGATGAACTAAGCAGTGATCAGAGAGCCCCAAAGCTGCTCGTGGAACAGAGTGATATGCATTCTTTATTGTTGTGTAACAGTGATCCAATATATTACTGTCTCTGGTGGGACATGTGATGTGCTGTCTGTATTTTGGCAGTTCACGGGAGAGATTTGCTTTATTAAAGTCCCCGAGAATGATTAAAACAGAGTCCGGGTGTTGTTGTTCTGTGTCTGTGATCTGATCAGCGAGTTGTTGTAAAGCCAGGCTCACAAGTGCTTGCGGTGGAATGTAAACACTCACGAAAATGAATGAGTGAAACTCCCGTGGCGAATATAAAGGCTTACAGTTAATGAAGAGCACTTCTAGATCTGAACAGCACATCTTCTTTAACACAGTTACATCTGTACACCACCTCTCATTGATGTAAAAGCATGTCCCGCCGCCGCGTGATTTCCCCGTTGATTCTGCGTCACGATCTGCTCTAAACAGCTGAAAGCCCGGCAGACTCAACGCGCTGTCCGGAATGGCGTCTTTCAGCCAGGTTTCCGTGAAACACAGAGCAGCAGAGTTTGAAAAATCCTTATTTGTCCGGGAGAGCAGAAGAAGTTTGTCCGTTTTGTTGGGTAGAGAGCGGAGATTCGCCAGATGGATGCTTGGCAACGGCATTCTGAATCCTCGCTGTCTGAGCTTCACGAGCGTGCAGGCTCGCTTCCCCCGTCTGCGCGTCCTGAAGCGCTTGATCAGCGCAGCAGCTCCCCCGACAACAATGTCCAGCAAAACATCAGAATAATCAAAAACCGGTGAAATATCAGGTGGTGTGTACTTCCGAATGTCCAGCAATTCGTCTCTGGTGAAACTGATTGCAGGGATATAACTAAAGACAGGACAAACTAACAAAAACATAAAAACAACTGCGGAGCACGCCAGGGAGGCAGCCATCAGCGTCGGCGCCATCTTACTAAACCTATTTACATATCATGTTATATAATATTACAATTCTACATTATATTTTATTTACATTATTTTATTTATATATAATAATTTAGTTCTATATATACTGCTATTTTCTGACAAGTTTCTCTACATAGATTATTCTTATTTCATTACATGAATTATTCTGCTGTGAGTTGAATTCTCTTTAGACTTGGCTATTTTTGGGTTATTGTGAAATAAAAGCTTTGCATCATCATCACACTCTGTTGGGAAATCTGACAACAAGATTCACAACATCTTACACAATTCACAACACTGCTCCCAAAATATGTTCACTTATTTTACAGTTTTTGACAACTATTATTGTTTTAACCACCTTGAACATAATTTAGTGGAATAATTCAGATTTATTAAATGTTTTAAATGTTTTTTTGTGTGTGTGTGTGTGTCTGTGTGATTCTTAAAATGTTTTTTTTAATGCCTTTCTGTGATCAAAGCTGAATTTTCAGCATCATTACTCCAGTCTTCAGTGTCACATGATCTTCAGAAATCATTCTAATATTAAATATTAACAAAATATTAACATGAATATTAACAGTTGTGCTGCTTTATATTTTTGTGGAAACTGTAATACATTTGATCATTTTAATATGTCCTTGCTGAATGAAAGTATACATTTCTTAAAACAATAAAATAAAAATACTTATCCCAAACTTTTGACTGGTAGTCTATACTTTTTTTTTTTGCTGTGTAACAATTTTATATGTCTATTTTACTTTATTTTTTTAGAATTTAATATTGTTGTAATATTAACACATTCATTAGAAGTTTCTGGTCATTTTCAGTTGCATATAATCAACACTTAATGTGTTAAAATGACATGTCTCAGTGTGTTAAAACTCTTGCATGTTTTGATGCATCTTTATCTTTATATTTTTATTTCATATTTACATTTAAAATGTTTCAACTTTTCTGTATTTTTACATTTGGATTTGATTATACAGTTTATTGAACATTAACAAAATACTATGAATTGTTGGCTAATAAATGACTTCTGCATGATTTGTAATGCCACATTTGTTTTAGGTTTATAGTTAAGGCAACTTCACGTTGATGATAATGTAAAAATGTTAAAGAAATGTTAAAGAAACAGGATGAAATATAAGTTAACCTGTGCAACATTTGACCTTGTGTTTTACAGCAAATGTGCATGAATCTTTTTCCTTTCTAACATTTCAGAGAAAAGACCGCCTATGAACGTGTTCAATGAGAGCAACCTGATGCCTGCGAATCAAACTCCTAATTTGTAACTCACATTTTTAACCCTCACCCACACACTTATCTGATGACTTGACCTTCAGCAATTATTCTGGTTACAAGGAAATTTCATGAAAGAACATTGTGTGCTCTCTATGTGTGATTATAAATAAGTTCATGTTTTTACTGTATTTTTCCATCAAATAAAAGCAGCTAAATAAATATTCTAAAAAATATTCCAAACCTTTGACTGGTAACTACCACAAGGATATAAGTGAACAGTTGTAGTCCTTATATGGTAACTTATGTAAATAATTCCCATTTGATGTATGACTTGAGTAATTTACGGAAAGCCAAAAATAACTTAAATATGCATTAATGTGATATAATTTTATTGTAATTTTTACAAAAAAAAATCGAAACTTTTTTTTTTTAATCAAATCTATCAAATGATTCTCAAAAAAAAAAGTTCAGATTATAGATTTCAACTTTAATATCAACACAACTGTTTTAGAGATGTGAGCATTCGAATCCCAGCAAAGGTCAGATTCTGCATTACTTTAATAAACTGGATTATTCTGAGAATAACTAATCAAAGTGAAACACAGACCAAATTGTATTCAAATCTAAAATCAAAAATAGATTAAATATCAGTAGGCGGTCTTTCTGTGTCGCAGCAGCAGTGAGGTGAGAATCAAACACTCTCTGAATAATAATGAGGAGGAGTGTGTAGTCAAAAGGAGACAAACTGTTCTTCAAAACCTGCAGAAACTCAAGATACACAGCAATCGGGTAAAACATTTTATGCCATATATCTTCCTGCTATTCTTTCTTCCTATAAATGGTGCTGTATTTGATGAACATCAAATGTTTGCAAAATCAAACGATTGTGTATAATCCCAGTATTCTATATATGAGCAATATCACACTCGTACCCGTGGCATGTGATATCGCTCTATATCAGACTGGCTGTGATTCAGCCGTGATATAGAGCGATATCACACGGGTGATACTGCGTTTATACAACAGTTCAATGGAACAGGTGTGTAATTAAACAAGAAAAAAAGGAGTGCCTAATAAAAAATTGTATGCAGAACTACTTTCTTCAGCCACAGACTCAAATCTTGGTTTGACAGTTTAACAGCTGAGCCCAAGTCTCCATTACTAATTCAAAAACCTTACTTTAGAATTAGTAATGAAGGACCGTTGAGTTGCTTTATTAAAAGCCTATTGTGGAGTTTGTAATTATTTTACAATAATTATGCTGTGTAAATAACCAGGAGAAAACCTTATTTTTAGAGAACAGTTTATTAATTCATTGGAACAGAGGCAATCATAGTTGTAACCCAGCTAACAATTTTTGGTTCCCAAAAAGTTAGTTTTTATGGTTTATTTTTGGTTAGCCAGGAAAGTTTTCTTAACTTGATTTTGGTTTGTAGAACGTTCCCACAACGTTACTCTAACGTTCCCAGAATGTTCGTTTTTGTTTGGTTTGTAGAACGTTATTCTAACATTATTATAGCATTCTCAGAACGTTAGTTTTTGGTTCCCAGAAGGTTAGCCTTTGGTTAATAGAATGTTATTCTAACGTTAATCTAACACTCCCCTAATGTTATTATAACGTTCCCAGAACGTTATTTTGTTAAGGTTTGTTTTTGGTTAGCCAGGAAAGTTTTCTTAACGGAACTAGAATGTTCATATTTTGGTTTGTATAACATTACTATAATGTTATTTTAACGTACCCTTAATGTTATTTATTAATGTTTCCCTATGATCACACCACAGCTACATCAGTTAATCATCCAGCACACTCGGACCCAGTATAGTATCAAGCGCAGGGAAATGATCTGTATGGATGCCTAATCAGTATTATAAAAACCATATCTTGTTTTTATCTATGGTTTTATATATTACAATCCAACAAATTTATGATTTCTGTTATCACTCTATGCTTAAAACCCTGACTTAATATTATAATTTAAAATGTGTTTTGATTGTTCTAATTTCTGTATTTTAATAAATGCTGCATTAAACGAATTTCAGGGCTCTGTATAGGTCACACATTAACATCTGCAACGTTTTCATTGGAAAGATAGTTTTACAGGGTTATAAAAATAACCTAAAAATAACCATTAGGGAACGTTCTCTATAAGTTAGTTTTAGGTTATTTAAAAATAACCACCATGCAACGTTCTGGGAACGTTATTTTATGGTTCAAAAAATAACCTAAAAATAACCATTAGGGAACGTTCTCTATAAGTCATTTTTAAGTTATATAATAATAACCACCATGCAACATTGGTTATTTAATAATAACAACTGAAACATTTTTTGTTATGTTGGTTGAAAGTCTCTTCACATCACGATAGCAATCATTAAGTTAAGTTGTCTAAATGTATTTATCTGTATTTATATATTCTGTGGAGGGCATAGGACCAAATAAAATGTTCGTCCAATCAAAAGGCTCGGTCCGAGCGTTTTAATATGCTTCCCTACCTGCCTGTCAACGTATGTATTAGCATACCTCTGCGCCCACAACGGGTTCGCGCAGACAGGATACATCATCAGCGCGTTCACACACGCTGTGCAGACAGAACGAGAACGGCAGACAAACATCAACAACCCGATCTTCGTTCCTGGTATTGTAGCACTTTTAAAGATTTCTCACCGGTGAAAGACACATGATGTAACCCAGCGGTTCCCAATCCCAGTCCTCGCGCCCCCCCGCTCTGCATATTTTGCATGTCTAGCTTAGTTAACACACCCAATTCAGATAACCAACTCGTTAGAAGTGAGCTACGTGCATGAACTGTGTTCCGATCGATATTGAATCGACAGCAAGGTGGAGGCTACAGTGTTTCATTGCTCACTACTCTACGAGCAGGGGAAATTCAGACATTAATTCACGGATTTGCGCTGAGCAGCGTCTTCACACACAATCACACCACACACACCACGTCTTCACATCCAGTGCGAGGGGAATTGGGAACCGCTGATGTAGCCTATTGTAGTAATGTTGTCTGGTATTCTGGTCTGTGAGCGTATAAATGCGTTCAGGGGGCGTGGCTTTTGGACTGCGATTGCAGGGAGGGTGGGACGTTCGATTTCAGTGATATCAGGCTAAAGTAAACATTTTCCAAGATCTCCTATTGCGCTTTTAGCTATGTGGTTGCCCCAAAAAAAAATAACCAAAACGGGGAACCAAAAATGTACGCTAAGGGAACATTTGTTAGCTCGGAATCATGTTTGTGGTATGGTTGATTTATTTATATATTTCAACATTTATTTAAAGCTGCAGTCTGTAACTTTTTTGGTAAAAATGATCCGAAATCAATATTTGAACAAGTACATAACCACCCAGTGTTCAAAAACGATCTCCTTATCTTAACCGATTCACATGGTAAGCTGGTAAATATGTTTTAGCATTTGGTGGGTTAATGGTTAGGATTTGCGGGTAAATACAGGGCTTGGCGATGCGTCTTACGTTCATGTTGTCCAGTAAGAAGTTGTCCTGGCCAGTAGGCTATATCGTGTGAGTGGATGCTGCAGTTGGCTGATCATAGCCTTTTCTTACATCAGCTGGAATAATTAAACTTGTCATTTTAGAATGAGTTCTAAGGAACATTAAATTGCTTTTTGAGGTTAAAAGAACATATTTCTTTCGATGACATTCAAAATAGTTGACAATTAGGTATCTGATACTGAAATTGAAATTAAGAAAGGTAATATAATACACAAAGTCAAAATGTTGATGTTGTTAAAATTAACAATTTGAGTTTAATCACTTGGTAGCACGAATTTATTGCATGTTAATTTGTTGACATGTAACTTGTTCAGATGACATTTCAGTTTTATTCATCAGGACAATCTTAACTTGCCTCCACAGTTGACCACATTAAACAGAGGGATGTGAATCACGGTTGGAGCGTTTTCGCCTGTGAGCACACCAAAGTCCTTCGGGTTCTGTGAGTCTTCACTGGGAATGTTGACACCAGGGAAAGAGATGTTTACCCAGGTAGCCAGTGCAATCGGGCCAATTGCGGCTGTGTGTCGGCTCACTCGGCTGTGGGCAGCGGCTCACCGAAAGTGAGCCAGCTCTGGCCCAGTAATTGTTGCCAGATTTGGCTAGGCTTTGGATGTGCGGACCTGGCCCGATTTGCACTGAGACATGGCACATTTAGCCACATTCGGCACGATTACGGACCATAAGTGCTGGTCTGATTTTGGCTGAGATATGGGTATGCAGGCCCAGACCAGTTTAGGTTGAGTGCTAGAGGTAGGTCTCTGTATACAATGTGGTAAATAGTATGTAGCAGTGACACTTAAACTTAAACATCTTTTACCTGCCTATGTTACGTTATTTGTTTGTGTATTTTTTATTTTATTTTAATTCCTATTAATATATATTTTTTTACTTTTATCCAACATTCTCTTTTTTCTCTAACTACATTTGGAAATTTATGATTTAATTCATATAACGAAACAAGCTTCGCTATATGAATTAATATAATAATGAACCATAACTGGTTAAGGGAACATTAACATAATTTTTGCTGTATGAGTTTCAAGACATGCGCACTAGCTTTGACATTTAATGACAAAACCTGACGGGCTTTTTGTGCTGCTAATTGCCAGAAGACCAGAAGAACTTGCTACTTTGGTGAGTAAACATTTAATAATCTAACATATAATATCATTTTAACAAACCGTTCTGCACATGTAATATCAAAGTAATGTTTATTTATAATGAAGCTATAATTATGAGTTTGCTGACATAGTGCTAGAGTTTAGCTCCAACCATAATCAAACACACCTGATCCAGCTAATCAAGGTCTTCAGGATTACTAGAAACTTCCAAGCAGGTCGTCATTGGACTAAAGCAGTGCAAGTCTGTGGCCTCCAGGAAATGTGAGTTTGGACAACCCACTGTATTGTGACTGGTCATATATATATATATTTTTTTTCAATTAGTGCAAAGAAATGCAAGTACAGGCAGTGCATCAGTGAGAGAGTTAAAAGTTCGTCCAAAGATGGCTACTTCTCACTATGGACAGAGATGGAGGAAGAAAAGAGCGGGCCGGAATGCAAACAAATTCTTCCCAAGGTATGTTCCAAATGTTAACATTTACCAGCGTTACATTCATGTTATCAGTCTCTGAGATTGTTGCATAATCATACATGCCATTGTCTGTTCCCCTTTTTGTCTCTCTTTCTGTCAATCTGTCCCTCTTTTAGGGAACACTACTGGAGGGGGGGGGGGGAAGCTGCGGGATCTTTTGTAACTCAATTCATATTTCTTGTGCATTCTATATTTGGGGGGGTATTTGGAATGGCCACATAACAACCGACGAGAAATGAAACCCTTAACCAGTACTGGCCCGAGTCTGGGTAATGAAACTGAGCCGACATCACCGGCATTGGGCCACAATCACACCGGCATTGACCACATTAATCCGCCTACTTGTGGCATAAGCTCCTCCCACTTTCGCGAAAGTGACATCAATAATTGAATAAACTGCCTTGTCTCAAGTTACTAGCAATAGCACAAGAATACAAATGAAACAAACTTTAATATATAAATAAAACTCTATAGGTCAAAAAAGAAGCCATATCTAAACATGATCCAGAAGCGCAGGCGTTTTCTCTGGGCCACGGCTCATTTAAAATGGACTGTGGCAAAGTGGGAAAACTGTTCTGTGGTCAGACAAATAAAAATTTGAAGTTATTTTTGGAAAACAGGGACGCCATGTCATCGATCTAAAGAGGACAAGGACAACCCAAGTTGTTATCAGCGCTCAGTTCAGAAGCCTGCATCTCTGATGGTATGGGGTTGCATGAGTGCGTGTGGCATGGGCAGCTTACACATCTGGAAAGGCACCATCAATGCTGAAAGGTATATCCAAGTTCTAGAACAACATATGCTCCCATCCAGACGTCGTCTCTTTCAGGGAAGACCTTGCATTTTCCAACATGACAATGCCAGACCACATACTGCATCACTTACAACATCATGGCTGTGTAGAAGAAGGATCCGGGTACTGAAATGGCCAGCCTGCAGTCCAGATCTTTCACCCATAGAAAACATTTGGCGCATCATAAAGAGGAAGATGCGACAAAGAAGACCTAAGACAGTTGAGCAACTAGAAGCCTGTATTAGACAAGAATGGGACAACATTCCTATTCCTAAACTTGAGCAGCTTGTCTCCTCAGTCCCCAGACGTGTGCAGACTGTTATAAAAAGAAGAGGGGATGCCACACAGTGGTAAACATGGCCTTGTCCAAACTTTTTTGAGATGTGTTGATGCCATGAAATTTAAGATCAACTTATTTTTCAGTAAAATGACATTTTCTCAGTTTAAACATGTATGTCATCTATGTTGTATTCTGAATAAAAAATTTAAATTTGAAACTTCCACATCATTGCATTCTGTTTTTATTCACAATTTGTACAGTGTCCCAACTTTTTTGGAATCGGGTTTGTATAATAAATATGAAAAAGTTATTTAGTCAAGAGCAGATTTGAGCAGAATTATTATTTTTTGTTCTTTAACACAGACTGACAGACAGCAGGTATACTAAGAGTTTAATTTATAATACTGGCTAAGCAAATTACAATATACTTAACATTCTGGCATTCAGTGATGTAGCCTAACTTATGTTCTCTGCATGAAGTAACGTCTGGCAGTCACAGCCTGTGCTTATTAGAAAGCAAACAAATAGCATTTATAATCATTAATTTTCCTTAGCATATGCTATGATAAATCTGAACATTTGTGTAAAATAATGGAGCATTAGGTCATGAATATTGCCGTCATTGAAATGTATTGGTTGAACGAACCCTGCATATAATGAGTGAATGCCTACGATATAAAAGTTAGCCTATCAGACAAACTAGAGTTCTGTTTTTCCGAATATCTGCACTATTGCAAATGTACAATAAACAACAAGCTACTGAGTAACTTTCAGACACAAAATTCTGTTTTGCCCCATCAATGCATCTCCGAGCAACAGTGTTTTGTTTCTCAGCATTACACGGACCAGTAAATGGTTCAAACAGGCTATTAGTACAGTCCTTTGCTAAGTTAAATGAATTAGCATTTTAAACAAATCGGTTGATTTAAGGATTCAACTCGCTCATTAAGACTTGCTGCCACCTACTGGCGGTTGTAGTTTCATATTTTAAAAAGTAGCTCATTATTTCCCCCCCCCGGCCCCGTAAGTCCTGCCCTGCTGGTGTGCATCTTGTGACAAAACAAGGGCACTGACATATTTCAAGATCAATCAGTGCAAGTTTCTTTCAGTTGAAACAGCTCAGACTTACATTTTAGTCAGGGACTCGGCTTAAGACTTGTCTGTGAAACCGGGGGTTTATGTTTTACTACCAAATTATATGTAATATATACAGTAAGTATGATTAATATTTAACTGACACTGCAAAGGTTTCCGCGACCTCTCGCGAGATCTCGGCAAAAAGTCTCTTTTATTTCCAGAACATGATGCATGATGGGATACACTTGGCCTCGTATACTGCTCCGGAGCGGTATTCAAGATAGTATGGATTTTGTGTGTGTTGAGGGAACTGTGCTTTGTTGTTTTTAAGACCCTGGACAGTCTTGCGCACACACTTCCTGTTAATTAATTAATTAATTAATACATTTGTCATGTTCAATGAAATATATAATGAAGTAAAAATTTTAAAAAGTTAATGAAAGTAAAACATTTATAAATACATGTAAAAATATATGTTTGGGGAACAGATCAAATGAAAAGAATGTATAATGGATTATCAAATTAAAGCAGAATATAAACAAAACGCATTAATATATTAGCAATAAATGTTTTCATATAATTGTATACATATATTATAATTGATTTACGAATGTAATGTTTAGTAATTGCATTTAGTGTGTGTTCAGTGTTTCAAATTATTGAAATATCATTTAAATAAATATATTATTTATTAAATGTCCACCGTAGAGATACTCACCGTATTTATAATGAACCCATCATATTTAAATTATGATATATTAATATTATATACTGAAACATCTTATTTATTGTTACTACTGTAAAGCCATATTAAATTATTATGCGATCTCGTTCAAGTAGTATACGAAGCTTTCAGAATCTTTTTGTTGTTGTTGTTTTGTATTTTTAAAAAGAACATTTTAATGTAATACTTAAGTGCATATTTTGAATATTATTAAATACAAAATAAACAGAAAATGGTACAATCGTTGCTGATGTTGTTGTTGTTTCGAACAGGTTGCTTAAATGAAGATATTACAGAAAACATTACTTTTATTATTTCTTCTCCCACAAAATGTGTTGCTCCATCAATGTTCACTAAGAATATTGTATATTTTAATAACAAAAAATAATAATAATCAGGGAAAAAATTGATTTTGTTGGAAAAATGAAAGAAAATAGAGAGAGTGAGTTTGTTTTCTAAAAAAATCAAACGTGGCTGAAGAAACAACGTATTCACATATCCACATTTAATAGCATTATATCATATTAATATTCTATAGTACTTTATTTTCTTACATTATTCGTATTTTCTTTACATTTATTCCTCTGCTGTCAGTTGAATTCTCTTTAACGTGGGTATTTTTGAGATTGTGAAATAAAAGCTTTGTATCATCATCACACTCTGTTGGGAAATCTGACAGCAAGATTCACAACATCTTTCACAATTCACAACACTGCTCCCCAAAAAAGGTCACTTATTTTACCGTTTTTGACAACTATTATCGTTTTAACCACCTCCAACAAAACTTGGAACACTGTGAACAAACGTTTGGAATATTTAAGGTGTTTTAATATTTTTGAATGAAGTCTCTTCTGCTCAGCAAGGCTGCATTTATTTGATGAAACAGTATTATCAAATGTATTCTATTCTAATATTGTAAACTGTAAATGATTGCTGTGATCAAAGCTGAATTTTCAGCATCATTACTCTTCAGTGTTGCATGATGTTTCAGAAATCATTCTAATACTATATTAACAAAAACATTAACATTTGTGCTGCTTAATGTTTTTTTGAGGAAACTGTGATACATTTGATCATTTTAATACGTCCTTGCTGAATAAAAGTATTAATTTCTAACTTATCCCAAACGTTTGACTGGTAGTCTATGCTTCTACACAAAAGACCTGAAGTCTTTAACCCTGAGCACACTCTGGGATTGTGTAACAAAACCACATCTGCAGAGAACAGATCATGCGACTGATAGAGAGATAAAGCTGTATTATAATCACCGAGATTGGGAGGTGTTACTGTAACACATGTTTCAACATCTGTAACATCTCGCCTTTCATCAGAGCAACAGCAGACGTGTTACAAACCAAAACCTGTGCTGAGAGCATTCTGTGAAGCAGAATAAAGCAGAGCCATTTAGTTGTATTATTTTACATTTACTTTGTCTTATCTTCTGAAAAATGTTGTTCATGCTTAAAACAAGAAACAATATCTATCAGTGGGATCAGAACTCACTTCACTAACTCTTAAGTTATGTTGCTACCCAAGTAAATGCATCCCAATTTAAGTGTTTATATATTTGCACTGAAAAAACAAGACAAAAATACTGAGGAAGAGAATCTTTTTTTTTTTTTGCAGTTTATTTTTTATCTGTATGTTTCACTTTAATTTTACTTTACGATAATACCAATAATGTTTGATATTTTTGTAATATTGACACATTAATTAGTAGTTTCTGGTCATTTTCAGTTGCAAATAATCAACACTTAATGCATTGTTAATATGCGTGTTAATATGGCTCACACTGATTGTGTAAAAATTCTGCACGTTTTGATGCATCTTTATATTTGTATTCAATTTTAACATTTAAAATGCTTTAATTTGACTGTATTTTGCATTTTTACTTGAAATAAATTTTTGTTGACATGAAGCATCACAATGGGTGATTTATTAAATTCTATTAAAAAAAGGAAAAAGAAAATGGAAACATTTGTTATTGTAATTGTTTTACCTGTTTTGTGATGTGGCCTTCATTTAACATCAAGACAAATGCTGAAAAACTCTGAGACGTATAGTAAAAGTGTCTGGAGTATAAATGATAATGATAATGTAAAAATGCAAAAGAAACGGGATGAAATATAACTTAACCTGTGCAAGATTTGATCTGTGTTTTTCTGCAAACATGCATGAAAAGACAGTCTATGAATGTGTTCAGTGAGAGCCTGTGACACATTTTTAACACTTATTTTTCAGCACAAACCTTTCATTTTTAACCCTCACCCATACACACATCTGGTTGCTTGACCTTCAGTAATTCTTCTAGTTACAAGGAAATCACATGGAAGAAGATTTTGTGCTCTTGATTATACATGCTCATGTCCATCATCACCTCCACCCCCCATGATGATCTAGAGCCCTATAAGAGCATCTTCTGCTCGGTGTGAGGCACAACGCCTGCTGTTATTATCGGTGCATCTCAGGATTTTACAAGACTAGTCAAGAACAGTAAGTGCATGTTTTAAAGCTTTTACAACAGGCAATTAAAAGTCTTCATGTCTTTATATTTATAAGTGACCACAGAGCTATGAATGACTTTAAGTTCTAATTAAAATGTGACTTGCAAACTAGTGAAAACTACACTAGCAACTGCACTTCAAAAGTTTGGAATAATTAAGATTTTTTTATGTTTTTGAAAAAGTCTCTTCTGCTCATCAAGGCTGCATTTATTTGATCAAAAATACAGTAAAAACTGTAATATTGTGTAATATTATTACAATTTGAAACAGCTGTTTTCTATGTGAATATATTGTAAATTGTAATTTATTCCTGTGATCAAAGCTGTATTTTCAGCATCATTCCTCCAGTCTTCAGTGTCACATGATCTTCAGAAATCATTCTAAGATGCTGATTTGCTGCTCAAGAAACATTTCTGATAATTTTTTCTTATTATCATTTTTTATGATTACAACCCGTCATATACTATTCATCTATTCATCAAATACATCCTGAAAAGAAATTAAAAAAACAAAAAAAATGAAACATCAATAACAATTCATAAAATGATTCTGAATAGAAATTATAATAATTTCAATACTGTGCTATAATAATATTACTGTGATTTTTACTATATATATCATTTTTTCAGATTACAGATTTTAACTTTACTGTCAACTCTATTGTTTTTTTTTAGATGGGAACGTGCACATCTCTGGAAAGGTACGTAAGACCTGGGCTGCATTACTTTAAACAGAGTTCATACAAATGCTGTTTAAAGAAATTCCAGGACTGGAGGACTTTCCAAGCACTGTTTTTGGTTTTCAAGGACGACAATCAGAGCTCTCACTTCAATTCTAAAAAAGATAAATAGATAAAACTGTACAAATAATGTATAACACATGCAACATATTAAAAGGATGAGAACTTTAACAGAGCTTTCAGTGCACAGAAGAGCATGAACAAAGAGGTTTTCAACGTCTTATATGATTTTTATTAAAAGATGCTTTAACAGAAGACTTAAAAACCCATTTAATTCTGTCCCAATTAAACAGTAATACTTCTTGCAATTAATGTTTTGCATTCAATAGGATTTTGTCTCACAGTTTTAATTATTTCATTTAGTTTTTAACTAAGAAAACCTTTTCTGTACAATGTAATTATGCATTCCATTGCTTTGAAAAAGTCTTAATCACTTTAAATAAATGTTGTATTTAATTTATATTTTTATATTTTTAACTAACTATAATTTAAAATAAAAAATCAATTTGATTTTAAAATAAATCAAAACTAAAATACTACAAATATTATACAATTCTAAAATAAATTATTTTGTAACTTAAGATATGTATATTGTCTTTTAATAATTCAAGCACTTTCAAGTGCCTCTTTATAAACATGCTGTGGTTAATTGGGACACTTTTTGCCATTGAAATGACTGTCAACAGGTGTCCCAGTTAACCTGAATTCACTCCTAAATTTCAGAAAATCTAATTAGTACTTCAAGCACCTTGAACAAAGCCTGTAAACTGGATCATTCTGGGAATAACTGATCACAAGACTAAATTGAACTCAAATGTAAACTCAGAAAAATATACTAAATAACAGCTTGTGATGTTCAGTTCAGTCTGTGTGTCTTTGCAGCCACAGCAGCCATGAGGTGAGAATCAAACACTCTTTAAATAAGAATGAAGAGGCGTTTGTTGTCAAAAGAAGAAAAACTGTTCTAAAAAGCCTGCAGAAACTCAAGATACACTGCAGCAAGGTAAAATATCGTATACTCCTATGACTGCCATTCTCCAAATGGTGTTGTAGCTGATGTTTTCAAAATCAAACCATGTGCATTTCAGGATGCGGTGCCAAACATTGCATTACTGGGTTCTGGAGGAGGACAAAGAGCCATGGTGGGTTTGCTGGGATCTCTGGTTCAGCTTGATAAAGCGGGTCTTCTGGACTGCATCCTTTATCTGAGCGGAGTCTCTGGATCCACCTGGTACGAACCCTGACAAACCACACACACACAGAGACTGAATTGGGTTGAATGTCAAAAATGAGAGCAGTATGTTCTTCTCTGAAGGTGCATGGCCTCTTTATACCAAGAACCAGACTGGTCCACCAAACTAGAGAAAGTGAAGAACAAAATCATCAAGAGACTCAACAGCCCAGGAGTCAGCTGGGGAGACGCATTTGCCAAACTGAAGAAATATTACTATGAGAAAGACATCTTCAGCTTGACTGATGTCTGGGCAGTGATGGCCGTCACACCATATGTCAAAGAGGTCTGTAACTATTCATAACACAGCCAGGGTTGCCACTCTTAAAAATAAAACGTCTTTATTGGAATTTATGTTTGCATGAAAAACCTTTAACATCAATGGAATCTTTCCATTGCACTAAAGGTGGAAACATGTTCTTTAGATCATTAAAATGTTCTTAACACTACACAGCAAAATCCTCAGAGTTAAATCAACTCTGCTCAGAGTACATATTGTCCCAATCTACAGAGTGTTAAAGTAACACTGAAGCCGAGTTACCACTGTTGAGGATTATGTGATACGTTTTCATGTCTAAAAGCATGAGCAGTAGTTGTTCATCTTCAACATTGTTAACAGCGGGTTTTCTTTATTAATGCTCACTCATCAATTAAATAATTGCTTAATTATCCCATTAACTTTAACTCGGCTTCAGTGTTACTTTAACACTCTGTAGATTGGGACAATATGTACTCTGAGCAGAGTTGATTTAACTCTGGGGATTTTGCTGTGTATAGGAAAAAAAAGGTTATTTTTAAGAAGTGATCACTGAATGGTTATTTGGGGAACCAAAAATGATGGTTCTTATGGCATGGCTGTGACAAACACATGGAACCTTAATTTTTTTTAGAGTGCAAATAGAGAAAATAAGTAGAAGTAGAAATTGCATTTCTAAATAAATTGCACAAAAAACGTGAACATGAAATTGATTTGAGTAAAATAAAGTCCCTCAAATTGAGATTGTGATTGAGTGGGTGACAGTTTACAGGTTGTGCTGCTGTATTTGTTGCTCTTGACTTTTAGACGGAAGAGTTTCAGCTTAAATAGGATTTTAAACAGAAAACACAGAAACGAGTTTTCTAGTGGTTAAATAAAAAAAACAATATTGTATATTGAAATAAAAACAATAATCAAATAAGTACATATATTATCAAATTCACAATAGAAAACAATATAAATTCATTATCATTATAACAATTTGAGTGAAAGTATTAATTTAGGAAAATGCATCAGAGAAGAATTTTGGGCCCTTTATTGAACGTACCAACAGCAATTTACTTCAATTATTATGAAATGTTAATGAGAAAGACTTGAGCAAAATATTGGGGGGGAAATGACAAGAATAGTGTTACAGCACTGAGTAGTTTTTACATCGCACTAATTATTTTAGTTAGAAATCATGTGTTTAATGTAAATGTTTAATGCTTTTGAGAGAAGTCTCTTCTGCTCATCAAGGCTGCATTTATTTGATCAAAAATACAGTAAAATAGTGAAATATTATTACCATTTTAAATAACTGTTTATATCATGGGAATATCTGTTAAACTGTAATGTATTTCTGTGATGTGCAGCTGTATTTTCAGCATCATTCCTCCAGTCTTCAGTGTCACATGATCTTCAGAAATCAGTATAATATGCTGATGTGCTGCTCAAGAAACATTTCTGATTATTATCAATGTTGTGCTGCTTTAATTTAAAGTGAAATTGTCTAACGAAATTGTCCTCAGGCTCCTCTACAATAACATAATGCTGCAAAAAAGCATTTTCTCTTCAGATCAACGAACACAGAGTCACAGGTCAGCATAACAAGCACAAAAATGACCCGTTTCCCATCTACACAGTGATCGACAAGCAGTGCAAACAGAACAGAGAAGGAGGTCTGTATTTTTGTCTGAAACAGACAGAGAGTTATTGTGCTCGTGTCAGCTGTTATATGGAGGTGTTTTCTGTCTGCAGACCCCTGGTTTGAGATCAGTCCACATGAAGCAGGTTATTCTCTCATTGGAGCGTTTGTGAAAACGTCCAGCTTCGGCAGCCAGTTTGACGACGGCTGTAAGATCAAGGACCAGCCTGAAATGGACATGCTGTACCTGCAGGGTAACAAACTCTGTCACAGGAGAGTTTACTAATATTTGCGATATCAGCTTACACTGTACACCACTGAACTCTGCTGACGTGAATTAGAGAATAGTCTAAAATAGACCAATAGATTCCTTATTGTTCCATTTATTTTAAACTTCCTGTTTGTTGATATCATGCAGCTCTGTGTGGCAGCGCTATAGCTGATATGGATGAGAACAAAAAATTCATCTGGCAATATATAAGAGGTGCAGTAGCATTTGTTCTGAAGATTCAGATTCACAGTCACTTCATTTTCATGTGAACTCTAATTGCATTTGAGACCCCCCCTCCCCCCCAGGTTTCATTTCTAGAATTATATCTAGAATGGAAAATGGGATGATTGAGGGAATGGAGAAAGGTAAAGCATTTCTTATTGCTCTTATTTACTGATTTTCTTTTAGTCACAGAGACTGTTAATCTGTCTTTCATATTTAAACAAATGGTCTTCTCATGTTACCCAATGGCAAACTAAATGCTAAACTCTATAAAGACCAAAATAAAACATGCATACGATGATTAAGATGATCTTTGATTTGATTTTAAAGACAGTGACCAATAGCACAGCTAGAATTAATACGTCACAAGAATGTTAAAATTATGTGCATATTTAAAGATTTGTATTATATGTAAGTGTAACATTATATGCGAATTGTAAAACTTTTTTTGTGTAATACACATTACATCATCAATACATTGATTATATGCTCAAAAAAGTCTATTTAATTTGTAAAGTACAACAAAATATTGCAAATCACATTCAAGCTTCAAACATAGACACAAAGACATCTTACAAAAATTACAAATATTACATAAATATTATATAGTTAAGATAAATGAATTATTTAATATTCTATAAATGTTTAAATATTTCCTCGTAAAGTATCCTTGTAAAACAACAAAATATTTCAAGTCACAATTTATAAAAATAACTATTTAGAAATGTTACATAATTACATTTTGTATAATTAAATTACATAATGTAATTTTAGCTTCAAATCAAAGCATCTTTAATGTGTTTTGGTGAGAGAAAGTGAGTGCAATGAAGGCCTTTTTCAGTATTGTTTGTTCAGTTTGTGTTTTCTTCAACAGATCCAAACTCGCCATCTGCAGGCAAGTGTTCTCAGGTGCTCATGGATCTCGTGGACATGAATCTCTCTGTTTTGAATGGCATTGATCCTTTTGATCTTCACGAATCCATTCGAACAAATCTGAACGGTGAGCTTTTCCTAAAGTGTGCTAGAATTCATATAGAGGACGATATTTTTGACTATTTGTCACACTTAATCCAGTGAATATTTAGGGGTGGATAATAGGGGTAGAACTGACAATGTAATGATACAGTGAGGGTAAACATCATAATTAATTTGTTCCATTTCATGCATTAAGTTGTCACAATGGGAACCTGCTCAGGGCCATGCACAGACCTTTTGATGGGCATGTGTTGAAACTGAAAAAGGGCCCCCAATTTCATTAGCGTAAATATCGGTAAACTACATATATGGTGTAATATATATATATCTAGATATATATATATATACATTATATGTAGCCTATGATACATAGGCAATTCAAGTCAAGTCGCCTTTATTTATATAGCTTTTTTAACAATACAGATTGTGTCAAAGAAACTTTACAGCATTAAATAGGAAAATTGTTTGTCAATAATGCAAAATGACAATAGTACACACTCATTTTTCAGTTAAAGACAGCTCATCACTGAATTCAGTGATGTCAACATCCAGCACAGTTCAGTTTAAATAGTATCTTTGCAATCATGTCAAAGATATCGCTGGAAATGAAGTGTCCCCAAATAAGCAAGCCAAAGTCAACAGCGCCAAGGAATCCAAACTCCATCTGTGACAGAAATGGAGAAAAAAAAAAACCTTAGGAGAAACCAGGCTCAGTCGGGGGCCGGTTCTCCTCTGACCAGACGAACCAGCAGTACGGAAAAATCAATTAAAGACGTAATTAAACTGACGATGAACACTATTAACAGCAATTTTATTATATGATGCAATCAAACTTATATCAAAATGTGGTAGTTCGGTATGTTGTTTCAGGGTTGGCATCATCTGAGGTCCTCTGAGGGGTTGCATCATCTCTTCTCAGGTGTTTCTGGATCCAGACTGAAGCTTGTGTAAAATCCTAGTTACCACGGGATGTCAAAAGACAGAGACAAATACAAATATAATTAGCGTAGCTGCTGTTCCAACTAAGCAAAATTGATTTGTTTAACCCACACTAAAGAATAATAATGTGCATTTGAACAGATATAACTGCAGTAAAAGATTACGACTGCAGTAAAAGATTATGAGATGCATTATTTGAATGATTGGCCAAAGAGATGTGTTTTTAATCTAGATTTAAACAGAGAGAGTGTGTCTGAACCCCGAACGGTATCAGGAAGGCTATTCCAGAGTTTGGGAGCCAATGCGAAAAAGCTCTACCTCCTTAGTGGACTTTGCTATCCTAGGTACTACCAGAAGTCCAGAGTTTTGTGACCTTAGGGTGCGTGATGGATTGTAGCGTGGTAGAAACTAGTTAGGTAGCGCAGGAGCTAACCCATTAAGGGCCTTATAGGCAAGTAATAATATTTTGTAACTGATACGGAACTTAATAGGTAGCCAGTGCAGAGACTGTAAAATTGGGGTAATATGATCATATTTTCTTGACCTGGTAAGGACTCTAGCCGCTGCATTTTGGACTATCTGTAGCTTGTTTATTGAAGATGCAGGATATACATAATGATATGTAACTATAACACTGGATTTTTATTTTTGTACAATTTAAGCAGTAAGCATGCATTAATATCTATTTTGGTGGTAAAAAAAAAAAAAAAAGTAATTAAAACAAGACACAAATTCAGTAATGTTCCCCTCTTTTGCAGAGCTCACTGGAGGCAAAAGTCAGCATATTTTTCAAGTGGAAAAACTGAATCTCGCTGATAAAGAAGCTGCAAAACTGCACATGAGGAAGTATACCTTGGATATTTGTGCATGCTTGAGCGTTTCGTTCAGTTTCTGGCCATTCAGTATGTTGAACTGTCTCTAATATGTAGCTTCTAGCCATTAAGCTTCCAGTCAGAATTTAAAAAGTAATCAAAATTCAAACCTTTTGAAGTTCCAAGAAGATTTATTCAGATGAGTGCGTTTGTATTATAGATGTTTGCTTCAGCATTTGTAAGTGTGCGGTTTGGTGGATCTGGGGCACGAAATATGACTTTCTCCACAACATGACAGGTAAGAACAGTCTCGTTTGTTACCTGGCAATTAAATGCGAATAATAAACACAGATTTCATACTGTGAATCCTCCAGATAAAACAGTGCCTCGTGCTCTTCTGGAAAGTGAGACGAGAGACTATATAGACGCCGGACTGTTGCTGAACTCACCCTACTTCTCAGTGCTGAGAGAAGAACGAGACATTGACCTCATCATTTCCCTGGATTTCAGTGACGGCGATCCTTTCATGGTAATATACTCCTATATAATTCTCTCTACAACAATGCAAACATATTCTCATAAAAGATGATTTTCCCCTAGAGATGTAAATTCTTTCATAATTTCTCCCCCTCATGTTGTTCATGTGTGACTTTCTTTAGATGGAGAGCTTGCTTCTTTTTTCTCATGACCTTCATAGTGACCCCCAGAGGTCACACTAACCTAAATTCTATCAGGACGACTATCGTTAAAGATGACAGACAAATAGCTTACAGTTTGGATTGGCGGTATGGTTCTGTTCTGGGCAAGAACTCCCTGTGCATCCATGCAGCCTAGCATTGATAAGAGCAGGGAGAGGAGCGATAACCCCCCAAAACAAAACCATATGTTGATATCCCCCAACACAAACTGATAGCAAAATCTCAAAGCCTTAAGCAACAAGCATGTTGCCCTTAACCAATGACAAAAAAAAAAAAAGAGTACGTTGCCAAAACCTGCATGAGGTTTAAACCTGTATCTCCACTGTAAATCAATGGCTATTTCGTGGACTACAACATGAAAGAAAGCCATCATAACAATGTATGACCAAAACAATGTTTGCTTCTACCACTAGAGGTACCACTAAAAGTTACGTATAAGCTTTAAACTGTGAGTGAAATGTTTTTCTAACCCTTTTTGTCAAGTGATTCTGTGTGATTTTTCCATTGCAGACAGTGAGAGAAGCTGCTGAGACCTGCAAGAAACTAAAGATCCCTTTCCCTAAAGTCAACATTACCAGTGAAGACGTGGAGAAACCGAAGGACTTCTATGTGTTCAAAGGCAAAAACGCTCCAACTGTGATTCACATCCCTCTGTTTAATGTGGTCAACTGTGGAGGCAAGTTAAAGTTGTCTAGTTGAATAAAACTGAGAAAAAAACCCCTGTTCTGATTTAAGTGTGTTACTGTTTCTTCAGATGATATTGTCACCTGGAGGGAAAAATATAAGACGTTCAGTTCTTCCTACAGCGCTGAGATGATCACTAAACTAATGGAGGTCGCCGGAAAAAACATCTCAAACAACAGAGCCAAACTGTTGAAGCAGATTCATGCGGCCATCGGGCAAAAGCATAACAAACAACACTGTGACTAAACTCAGTGTCTAAGGAGAATCTAAATACAGACTAAACTGATTTGCATATCAGTCATTTTACAATGCATGTACAATTTATTTTTTGTCCTAATAATCACTTAAGAAAAATCTGCATTATTGAGTTTTTGCTAAATGTGATCTGTGTGGCAGCATAAGAGCATCAGAGGTTAGTCGTGTTTGCATTTTATTTCTGTTTAATGCTCAAAATGATTTTGCTGTTTCAGTCCGTTTCTTAACTTTTAAAGCAATAAATAGCATCATTAATAATAATCAGCAAGCAATGGACTGAAACCATGATTGCTTATTAAAACATTGTGTTAGCTACTTTTTTTTATTCCAATGAATTATTAAACTTCTCAAAATAAAAGAAAAAAAAGAAAAGTGTCCATGGTCATTTGATATCAAACATCAAAAACACTAATTAAAACTGATAATACAAGTTTATATAAATTGTATTTATTTATTTTGTGTAGTATTTTAGACATATAATGTTTGAAATGGATGGTCTTATTAATTTCACAAGGGCAAGAAATATAACAATATTCAATTAGAAACTTTGGAAGCACACACACACACACACACATATACATATACAGTGGGGAAAAAAAGTATTTAGTCAGCCACCAATTGTGCAAGTTCTCCCACTTAAAAAGATGAGAGAGGAATGTAATTTTCATCATAGGTATTCCCTCAACTATGAGAGAAAATGAGAAAAAAAAATCCAGAAAATCAAATTTTTTGATTTTTAAAGAATTTATTTGCAAATAATGGTGGAAAATAAGTATTTGGTCAATAACAAAATTTCATCTCAATACTTTGTTATATACCCTTTGTTGGCAATGACAGAGGTCAAACGTTTTCTGTAAGTCTTCACAAGGTTTCACACACTGTTGCTGGTATTTTGGCCCATTCCTCCATGCAGATCTCCTCTAGAGCAGTAATGTTTTGGGGCTGTCGCTGGGCAACACGGATTTTCAACTCCCTCCAAAGATTTTCTATGGGGTTGAGATCTGGAGACTGGCTAGGCCACTCCAGGACCCTTGAAATGCTTCTTACGAAGCCACACCTTCGTTGCCCGGGCGGTGTGTTTGGATCATTGTCATGCTGAAAGACCCAGCCACGTTTCAACTTCAATGCCCTTGCTGATGGAAGGAGGTTTTCACTCAAATCTCACGATACATGGCCCCATTCATTCTTTCGTTTATACGGATCAGTTGTTCTGGTCCCTTTGCAGAAAAACAGCCCCAAAGCATGATGTTTCCACCCCCATGCTTCACAGTAGGTATGGTGTTCTTTGGATGCAACTCAGCATTCAAATCTCCTCCAAAAAGTTGAGTTTTTACTAAAAAGTTCTATTTTGGTTTCATCTGACCATATGACATTCTCCCAATCCTCTTCTGGATCATCCAAAATGCTCTCTAGCAAACTTCATACGGGCCTGGACATGTACTGGCTTAAGCAGGGGGAGACGTCTGGCACTGCAGGATTTGAGTCCCTGGCGGCGCAGTGTGTTACTGATGTAGCCTTTGTTACTTTGGTCCCAGCTCTCCGCAGGTCATTCACTAGGTCCCCCCGTGTGGTTCTGGGATTTTTGTCCCACAGTTCTTGTGATCATTTTGACCCCACGGGGTGAGATCTTGCGTGGAGCCCCAGATCGAGGGAGATTATCAGTGGTCTTGTATGTCTTCCATTTTCTAATAATTGCTTCTACAGTTGATTTCTTCACACCAAGCTGTTTACCTATTGCAGATTCAGTCTTCCCACCCTGGTGCAGGTCTACAATTTTGTTTCTGGTGTTCTTTGACAGCTCTTTGGTCTTGGCCATGGTGGAGTTTGGATTGTGACTGTTTGAGGTTGTGGACAGGTTTCTTTTATACTGATAACAAGTTCAAACGATGCCATTAATACAGGTAACGAGTGGAGGACAGAGGAGCCTTTAAAGAAGAAGTTACAGGTCTGTGAGGGCTAGAAATCTTGCTTGTTTGTAGGTTACCAAATACTTATTTTACCGAGGAATTTACCAATTAATTCTTTAAAAATCATACAATGTGATTTTTTGGATTTTTTTTTTCTCATTTTGTCTCATAGTTGAGGTATGCCTATGATGCAAATTACAGGCCTCTCTCATCTTTTTAAGTGGAGAACTTGCACAATTGTGGCTGACTAAATACTTTTTTGCCCACTGTATATTCCACTATACCCATATCCATAAAATATACATAGATATATATATATATAATAATATATGATAAAACACACATAATATATATATATTATATACAACACACAACACATATATATATATACACACCCACACCACAACACATATATTAATATCAACAACACTATCCAGTGTGGCAAAAAAGTATTTAGGTCATCCACCAATTTGTGCGTCTCCCACTTAAAAAGAATAGAGAGGCCTGTAATTTTCATCAGGGGAGACCTCAACTATGAGAGACAAAATGAGAACAAAAAATCCAGAAAATCACATTGTAGGTTTTTTAAAGAATTAATTGGTAAATTCCTCTTTAAAATAAGTATTTGGTCACCTACAACAAGCAAGATTTCTGGCTCTCACAACCTGTAACTTCTTCTTTAAGAGGCTCCTCTGTCCTCCACTCGTTATCTGTATTAATGGCATCTGTTTGAACTCGTTATCAGTATAAAAGACACCTGTCACAACCTCAAACAGTCACACTCCAAACTCCACCATGGCCAAGACCAAAGAGCTTTCAAAGGACACCAGAAACAAAATTGTAGACCTGCACCAGGTTGGGAAGACTTAATCTGCAATAGGTAAGCAGCTTGGTTTGAAGAAATCAACTGTGGGAGCAATTAAAATGGAAGTCATACAAGACCACTGATAATCTCCCTCGATCTGGGTCTCCACACAAGATCTCACCCCGTGGGGTCAAAATTATCACAAGAATTGTGAGCAAAAATCCCAGAACCACATGGGGGACCTAGTGAATGACCTACAGAGAGCTGGGACCAAAATAACAAAGGCTACCATCAGTAACACACTGCTCGCCAGGGACTCAAATCCTGCAGTGCCAGAAGTGTCCCCCTGCTTAAGCCAGTACATGTCCAGGCCCGTCTGAAGTTTTCTAGAGAGCATTTGGATGATCCAGAATAGGATTGGGAGAATGTCATATGGTCATATGAAACCAAAATAGAACTTTTTGGTAAAAACTCAACTTGTCGTGTTTGGAGGAGAAAGAATGCTGAGTTTCATCCAAAGCACACCATACCTACTGTGAAGCATGGGGGTGGAAACATCATGTTTTGGGGCTGTTTTTCTGCAAAGGGACCAGGACGACTGATCCGTGTACACGAAAGAATGAATGGGGCCATGTATCGTGAGTTTTTGAGTGAAAACCTCCTTCCATCAGCAAGGCATTGAAGATGAAACGTGGCTGGGTCATTCAGCATGACAATGATCCCAAACACACCGCCCGGTGCAATGAAGGAGTGGCTTCGTAAGAATCATTTCAAGGTCCTGGAGTGGCCTAGCCAGTCTCCAGATCTCAACCCCATTATAAAATCTTTGGAGGGAGTTGAAAATCGTGTTGCCCAGCGACAGCCCCAAAACATTACTGCTCTAGAGGAGATCTGCATGGAGGAATGGGCCAAAATACCAGCAACAGTGTGTGAAAACCTTGTGAAGACTTACAGAAAACGTTTTGACCTCTGTCATTGCCAACAAAGTGTATATAACAAATTATTGAGATGAAATTTTGTTATTGACTAAATATTTATTTTCCACCATAATTTGCAAATCATTTCTTTAAAAATCCTACAATGTGATTTTTCTGGATTTTTTTTTTTCTCATTGTGTCTCTCATAGTTGAGGTATACCCATGATGAAAATTACAGGCCTCTCTCATCTTTTAAGTGGGAGAACTTGCACAATTTGGTGGCTGACTAAATCTTTTTTCGCCCCACTGTAATATATATATACACACACACACACACATATATAATATATATACACACACACACACATAATATATAATATACACACACACACAACACATATAATTAATATATATACACACACACACACACAAAAAAAAAACACACACACACACACATATATATTTCATGATATTCGAAACATTTATTAAATAGAACATCTGTAGTGGCAAAATTCTAAACTAACATTGTATGTTTTCATTGTAATTTTTGTGTTTTATTTGATCAGTTTCACAAAATTATAGCTTGATGAAAATTACACACAATAAAAATATTTTTCACAAGTGAGATTCACCTTTAATGTTCTCTTAAGGCATTACCTGAAAATAAAGAAATATGCCAAACCCTGGCATGCCATAAATGATATTGTATGCAATCATGGATATCTTTAATTTTACATATGCAAGCTACTTCCTTATGAAACAATATACCACATGTGCATGAAGGCTTTCCCCTTTTTTCATTGAAAAGAGCCTTACATAAACATGTTCAATGCCACACAAGGTGAACATAATAAAAAAAAATATCACACTTTTCCTGGTTTCAGTGAGCCATTTATCATTCACAACCTCACCCTCGTGATGATGTCTAGACATGCAGTGTAGTTTCCGAGCTCTATATAAGAGCCTCTTCAGGCTGAATGTCAGATAAAGGCTGCTGTGTTGTTATTGGTGTGGTGTTAAAGACTCACGATTTACAGAAAAAGTAAGTATATGTTTTAAAACTTTATACAAATAATGTCAGGGCAATTTAAATGTTTCATGTCATAAATGGCATGCAATAACCTTATTATGAATGAATACAGCATTTTCAGTAATTAGCTTTAAAACCAATTAAATGTGGCATGCAACCAAAAGTGCATAAAAATGTACAATAATGATGAAAAATGATTTGAGGGATTCATATTTCAGTGTGACAAAGTTTTAAATTTTTTATGCTTTACAATGTTATTGAAATATACTATAAATAATTGTATGTTTAAAACATACTTCTGATATTTTGATTAAATAATAGAACAGATCATAATTTAGCATGATCATGTTTTTCACATTATTTAAATGTTGAATTGTTCAAAGGTGTTTAATTTTTAAGCTGGAACACATATTTCACACATACTTTCTACTTTATTTGCATTTCCCTGTTAGACAATAGGTTTGCATTTACTTTGACGCATGCATAATGTTAATGTTTTTCACATGTTTCTTTGGTTTATCATAATTCTCTGAAAACTATCTTAAAATATCTTCAAAATGATTAATCTTAAATAATAGAAATTGACTTGACTCACTCTCTTGTTTTAGGGATGGGTGCATCTAAACCCCAGGAAAGGTAACTTCAGATTTAATAGCATTGAAATCTAGAATATTGGATATCTAAATATATTAAATAAGTCATGCTCAGGTCAGCACTGATCTGTCTGTCTGTCTGTGTGGCCTCCTCAGCGGTAAGGGCTCTTCAACAAAGCCCGAAGAATCTTCGGATTCAATGCAGTCGGGTAAAACAACACATGCTACACTTCATATTTCCGAATGCTTATATTGAAATGACCTACAAATGATGTGTTGGGCGATGAAATTCAGCTGTTAAGCATAAATTTCACTCTCTTCATTGTGAAAAATGATGCCGTTCCCAGGTAGCAAGCATTGATGTGTTCTTACAAAATGTTAAACACAATGACTCACTATTTCAAATAGCTCAGCATAATCAAAATCAAAAAAAATTTGTATCATTACATTCGGTTATTTTATCTAAAATCTATTAATGCTTAAATAACTTTCACAGTTTCTGCAACAAACATTTGTAAATGGAAAGTGGCCCTTCAGGAGCAGGACTGGACACGCCTGAGTTATTGTAATAATTAAGTTAGTCACACAATGTAACTGGAATGGGCAGTAAACTATCTCAGCTTATTTTCCATTAAAGGGGTCATATGATGCAATTTCATTTTTTCCTTTCTCTTTGGAGTGTTACAAGCTCTTGGTGCATAAAGAAGATCTGTAAAGTTGCAAAGACTAAAGTCTCAAATCCAAAGAGATATTCTTTATAAAAATTAAGAGTTGACCACGCCCTCCTAAAACGGCTCGTTCTAACACGCCCCCACATACCTACGCCACTATGTGGAAATATTAGCATAATGCCGCCCAAATGTGCACGCAAAGAAAGAAGGCGTGGTTTCAGGAACAGCAGTAGTGTTGATGCAGCATGTCAGGGAGACGCTGTGTGTTTTTCACAATAGGTCTCCGCACCATTTCAATGTCGTTATGACAGGACGATCGAGTTATGCGATTTTGATTAAACATTAAGATATTTTAGGTCTAAAAAATAAAACATTAAGATTAGATTCTTACCTTAAGCTATACTATCACAGTTTCCGTGAATGGCGTAGTATCATATTTTTTAATTTCATGATTTCGCGACACGAGAAAATGCAGGTTACGGTACTCGACAAAGGTCAAAATAAACGAGAAGAAGCGTTGTGGAAAATAAAAATATACCGCAATAACAGACACTTTATCTGAACAGAAGAGGAATGCTGAGGAGTTTATAAAAACACACATATGTGTTCCATTAATCGATTCACTTGAGTTTCCCAAACCTCCTCGGAGAAAACATGTCCCGTCCAAACAAGATATTTGTTCCGGGGCGAAAGAGACGTGAGACGTGCGGATCCATCTGCAAAGCTTTTACTTAAAGGCGTGGTCATAAAAACAGGCAAGGTTCTGACAATGGCAAACAGGTATATTGAGGGCAAGACAAAAGAGGAATCCAAAACAAGCAATAATCCAATCGAGGTGCAAACACAGTCCAAATCAGCAAGGAAAAGGGTAAATCCGAGACAGGCAATAAACTTCAGGGAAGGCAGAAATCAGACAGGACGAGATAACAGGCTAGAACAGTGTTTCTCAACCCCGGTCCTGGGCGCCCCCCAACACTGCCCATTTTGTGTGTCTCCCTAATCAAACACACCTGATTCAACTCATTAGCTCATTAGAAGAAACTCCAGGACCTGAAATGGGTGTGTCAGATAAGGGAGACATACAAAATGAGCAGTGTTGGGGGGCGCCCAGGACCAGGGTTGAGAAACACTGACTTAGACAAACATGGAACCCAACTATGAACAAGGCTAGACTCATGAACTTGGAAGGGCTCCATAAAGTAGCTATCCCTAGGGGAGCGATAAATGCTAAACAATACTTGGCCTTTAATGGTGGTGTGAGACTGATTGATATAGTGTGTGTTATTGGTAGCAGCTGTGTGTGATTGGTTTCAGGTGAGCTTGTGATTAGTGCAATGGCATATGGGAAATGTAGTCCAGAGTGACATGTAACAGTCTGTGTGGTGCGAGAGTCAATATCATGGGAGGGCGACCTCTGGTGGCAAGTGGATGGAAGTTCATGAACCGGATTCCTGAAATAATTGATATCTTGCAGTTCAGTGTCGATGAGGTTGATTTCCGGTGTTCTGAATTGGCACTACTATTTCTTTCTTTCTTTCTTTCTTTCTTTTAATTTGACTCACTAAAAAGAACCGGTTCAGTCATTTGTTCCATTTTTTGTATTTTAATGCCAGGGTAAACAAGTGTTTTAAATGTACATAACATTAAAAACAATAAAATATGGAAGAACTTTGATAAATTTACAATTTAATTTATTATGGCAATCCAGCATTTCAGTCTGTGAAAAGCGTCTCGACTTATAGGCCTACAGAAATATTAACTATTTTAAATTGAGAACGATCTGATCATAATTCTGAAATATTTAAAAGATGAGTGATACAATGACCCCATACAGCTTTGATAATATTCTTGAATATATTTTAAACGATACAAATTATTTTAGATGTTGGGATGAATGTGTGTTAAATAATAAGTCTTATTAAATCTCTATTTGCAATGTGTTCAATGGCACATGATCTCACAGTCACGAGTAACGACTATATTTAAAGATAGAGACACTTTTAACCAAAATTGATAAAACTGACGGACATTTCCAAAAAGGACGTACTTAAAGTTTAATTGGAACATTTCTCTCTAAGTCAAACAGTCATATTTCTTTTTTCCAAGTAGGCTATTCCTGAGAATGAAATGGTGACAAATCTCGACTCATTCTCTTCGTAAAGTCCCCAGATAGCAGCAAGATGTCTGTTAAAGATCTCTTCATCTGGAAAGCATCTGCTGTGTACAAACATCTGATAGACGTCTTGAAGATGTTAGTTTTACATACATTCTAAATCATTAACATCTTAAAGACATCTTCTATTGTTTGACATCTGATAGGAAACATCCTATAAACGGATTGCAGATGAACTCTAAAAAATATGTCTTGCAGATGTTAATACGTAGATGTCTCCGTGATGTACTTGAGCTATCAGGGTCTCTCACTATACAAAGATTTCGAGAGCTTTGCTGAGAACACGCTGAGTAGGCTAAATGTTGGTGACTGAAAAATACTGAATGTCTTCATTTCCTCCTTACAATCAATACATGTGCTCACAAATAGCATTTTCTCTATAGATCGACAAACACGCACTCACAGAGAGCGAGACCCCTTTCCCATCTACACAGTCATTGACAATCAATGCAAACAGTGCAATAACGAATGTCTGCATGCATGTTGGTGTGTGTAAGAGAAAGAAACAGTGTTAATGTGCTCGTGTCGGTAGTTATATGGAGGTGTCTTCTGTCTGCAGACCCCTGGTTTGAGATCAAGCCACATGAAGCAGGTTATTCCCTCACTGGGGAGTTTGTGGACACCTGCAACTTTGGCAGCCAGTTTCACGAAGGCACACAGATAAATCATCAGGATAGAATTTGACATGCTGCACCTGCAAGGTAGCAAACTTTGTCTTTAAACTTTCATTTTTAATATATTGCAATTCAATCATTACAAACTGTCTACAGTTATATTTTACACTTCAGGTTGGATGAAGCGGATGAAGTGGACATTAAGAAAGGAATGTGGCAGAAGATAAAAGGTGAACCATTTTTTTCTGAGGACTGAATTTTACTTAAAGTCAACAGTTATTTCATTGACATCCTTTTTTATGTTTTTCAGATTTCTTTCATAAAAAAGAAACAATACTACTTGAGGCAATGAGGGAGGGTAAAGCATTCCTCACTGCTTTTATATAAGTATTTTTAATAAGAACTAAAGTATTTTTATTTGAGTATTTATTTAAGCATTAGAGCCCGGTCTCATAAAAATGCGTATCAATAGCACGAGTTTCGGTTTCTATTTGGCGTGCTATTGACTATTGCGTGCATATGATAGGTGTGCGTGCATATGTACGCAATGTCTTGGCGTGCATATGCAGTTTTGGCATGCATATAATACGCACCTATCCAACACCCCTATCATAATGCATGCCAAATAGAAATAGAAACTCTATTTATAAATTAGAAATTATATAAATTAGAAATTTGGCGGAAAAAGTGCTTTTTTGCAGTGTGTTCATGTTTATTCAATATATATTGGCTTGTTTCCTAATACTGTGTATCTTTACCTGGATGATTGACGAATATGATAGTTGTTCATGAGTCTCCTGTTCATCCTGAGCAGTAAAACTGACCACTGTTCTTCAGAGAGAGAGAGAGAGAAATAGTACTTTTCGAGCATCTATTGCACATATGTACTCTTTTCAACACTGACTGTGGTTTTGAGATCCATCTGTTCCCGATGACGGTGATGACTGAGGAACTCATACACAACTTAGAGCATTTACACTGATCATCCTGTTTTAAAGCTCACTCTTAATGAAGCCTTTCTATCATGCATTTCCATTGCAGGCAGTGAGAGAAGCTGCTGAGACATGCAGGAAACAAAACCGTGATTCACATCCCTCTGTTTAATGTGGTCAACTGTGGAGGTAAGTTCAGATCTTCCAGCTGTCCTGAATAAACCAAATATCACTGAAATAAATAGTTCTGATTTAAGTGTGTTACTGTTTCTTCAGATGATATTGAGGCATCTTTCAAGGTTCCTACAGCGCTGAGATGATCACTGATCTTATGGAGGTCGCTGGAAAAAACATCTCGAACAACAGAGAGAAACTGCTGGAGCAGATCCGGGCAGACATTCGGAAAAAAAGATCCAGACGCTTTAACAATTCTGAATATAGACTCATATAGACTGAATATAGACTATAAACTAATCTGAATAACAGTCATTTCACAGTAAATAATGTTTAAGTGTTTAATTTTTTGTCTTAATTATTCATTAAATTAATAAAAGCATTATTAGGCTACCTTGTCTGCTAAATGTGATCTGTGTGGCAGTACAAGAGTATCATGTTTGCATTTTAATATGTTCAAAATGTTTCTGAATTCTTGACTTTCATTAAGCAATAAAGAGCTGATTAAAAATCGAATCAACCATAACACAGGCTGAATTACAATTGTGATTACCAATTAAATATATAGTGTTATTTTTCTTCTGTTCTATTGAATTTACAAACTGTTCTCTAAAAGTTAGGTTTTGTCTCGGTCATTTGATAGCAAAAGGCACAAATGCTCATTATGGTCCTGAATGCTGATCAATTGTGCTAGATGGTCTTATTAATTTCAAAAGGGTTATGGTCAGTGTTGGGAAAGTTGCTTTTAAAAGTAATGCATTACAATATTGCGTTACTCCATAAAAAGTAACTATTTGCGTTTCTTAGTTACTTTTTATGGAAAGCAATGCATTGTGTTACTTTTGCAGTACTTTTTTTCACCTGAGCTGGGCTTGCTTATTTATTTTAATAAGCTTGATTGCATCATATAATAATTGCTGTTAATAGTGTTCATCGTCTCTTTGATTACGTCTTTAATTGATTTTTCCGTACATTTCTGCCATATGTACATTAACAGACAGTCGCCACTGCTAAGCTACCACTAAATATTGTAGAATCTTAATTTGCTGAAGTTGCTTTGCAACGATTTGTATCGTGAAAAGCGCTATACAATTAAACTTGAATTGAATTTAATTGAATTAACATGGAGGTTTGGGGTCCTGAAAATTCACATGTTTGAGAACTTTTCAGTACTTTTATGCTTATAATAAAACTATGTAATTAAAAAAAACTGCCAGTAATGTTGAGTGTTAGGTCATTGTGAGATTAGTTACGAAAACTCCAATTGTGGGATATAAACTCCGAATTGCAAAAAAAAAAAAAGAATTGTGAGATAAGAAATTGCAATTACATTTTTTATTGTTTATTCTGTTGTGTAAATGAGCTTCCATAATATATTGAGCTATGAACATTGCTTTGGATAAAAGTGTTTGCTACATGAAGAAATGTAAATGTACTTTGAAACCGGTCCCAATTTATATTAAGTGTCCCTAATACCTGTGTACTTACACAGTAACTAAATGTGTACGTAGTATGTAGCAACAGTGTAAGTACACATTGGTACATAGTATCTAGAGCTGTGATATTTCTGTAACTACACACATGTAACAACCCTCAGGATGGTTTGTGTAAGTACAAATGTGTAACAGGACATTGGTAACAACACTTTTTTTCACTTCACTAAGTACTCGTGTAACAGGAATTATATAACTACATTTTGTAACAACAATATGTATAAGAGTAATTGGAACCATTTGATCCAGGGGGTGGAGATGGGTAGGTTTATGGATATGTTAGGTTGGAGGAGTTGGATTTCGAGTTGGTGGAGTTGTAATAATACTGTAATACCAGTGTACTTACATGGAACTCCTCAGGAACTGTCCACTTAATATAAAATATAACATTCTGGACACCAACCAAAATTTATATGTAAAGCCTAACTTACTGTCACTCTACCCTTGTGTCGTCTTCCTCGTCAAACCCGCGGTCACGTGTGCTGTCTAAATATACTATAAGTGTATCACTTGCTTTATCATTTGTGGTGTGTGTGTGTGTGCGTGTGTGTGTGTGTGGTGTGTTGTGTGCGTGTGAGAGTGTGCGTGTTTTTGTGACAAATGAGGACATAAAATTTGTATAATGACAAAGGTATGACAGGTATTACAAGGAGAATGTGACTTTTCAGGACATTACCCCATGACCCCACTTTTCAAAACGCTTATAAATCACACAGAATGGATTGTATTGAAAATCTGAAATAGCACAAAGTCTCCTGTGAAGGGGTAGGTTAGGGGTAGGGTTGGTGTAGGGCAATAGATTATACGGTCTGTACAGTATAAAAACCTTTATGCCTATGGGATGTCCCCACTTTTCATAAAAACAAACCTGTGTGTGTGTGTTGGTGTGTGTGTGTGCATGTGCGTATGCGTGTGTGTGTGCGTGTGGAGCACCTCACTGTTTTTGTGTTTTGATGACACAAATTTGTATAATGACATGGGTATGACATAGGTATTACAATATAAAGGTGGTGGGATTCGGACACTTCCTGTGTCCCTATAATTCAAAAGGCTTAAAAAAAATAATGTTGTTTTTTTGAAAATCTAAAAATGCAGAACGTTTTCTGTGAGGGGTAGGTTTAGGTGTAGGGTTGGTTTAGGGCGATAGAAAATACAGTTTGTACAGTGTAAAAAAGTCCCTGTAAACCACTATACCGAACGTGTGTGTGTGTGTGTGTCTCTGTCCAAGATGTTTTTGTTCTACTATATAAACACTGATGCCCTCGCCTCTCTGGAAAGTCCAGCATGACCAGCTCGAGCTGTTTTTGTTACCAGGTAATCTGGTAAAACTTGTCAGAACACTCAAAACCAGCTGATGCTTGAAGCTGGATTTATTTACTTTGATTGGGTTTGAAGCGGTTTCTTTTTTCCCAGCTGATCATTTATTTTATCAGCTTGGTTTGGGAGCTGAATTTTTAACAGTTGTCAGCTAGTTATCATACCTGCCATAAATGTAGGCTACTTCTGATAATCTCGAATAAAACCCAAGTAATTTTGTAAAATGAATTATGCTGTCAAATTTCCAATCAGAATGTAATGATACAATGAAATGAATGATTCCCAGCAGCACAGTCATACAGCAGAGCAAAATCAAAGTAAATCAATA
This sequence comes from Sinocyclocheilus anophthalmus, assembly GCA_018155175.1. NCBI lineage: Eukaryota > Metazoa > Chordata > Actinopteri > Cypriniformes > Cyprinidae > Sinocyclocheilus > Sinocyclocheilus anophthalmus. The sequence continues at coordinate 133,025 of JADLZN010003143.1, read as the reverse complement.
GACATGCAAAATATCAACATGAATGCAAGTACTCTGCTGAACGCGTGTCGGAGACTGACACGGAAGAGAAGAAATTGTTGAAAAAACCATTACTTTTGTTTTCTTTGCGCACAAAACGTAATCTCGTAGCTTCATAACATTACAGATGAACCACTGATGTCACATGGACTATTGTAATAATGTTCTTAATACCTGGGCCAGGGAACGTTTCAGTTGCGTTGCTGTCGATGCAGGGTCAGAAAGCTCTCGGATTTCATCAAAAATATCTTTATTTGTGTTCCGAAGATAAACGAAGAGCTTACGGGTTTGGAATGACATGAGGGTGAGTAATTAATGATACAGTTTTCATTTTTGGATGAACTATCCTTTAAACATTTATCACATTTTCTGAAAGTCGTAAAGGTTTCCATCTTACAGTAAATCATGTATTGTTTTGACAGCATTCTGTGGGGGAATGTATAGATTTCACACAATTATAGCTTGTTACAACGTGTTACTTGTTATAGTTCACAAGTTTTACCTTGTTTTTTCAGTCTTCTTCACACATCACATCTCATGCTTCTTCTCAAGCTCTTCACTGACACTGAAAGAATGAGTTGGCTCTTGATAGCTCTTTTGATCTAGATTGCTGGTTAGGTTTGAAACCCACCACAGGGTGTCTGGTAAGAGACTTGATTGATAGATGTAGTAGACAGGTGTCTTTATTTTTCACTACAACACTCAGTTACTTTTTGGGTGTATACATTTGTGTGTGGTTTTCTCTAAAAGAAAGAAAAGAAAATGCACATAAGTACAAACATACATGGTAGTAACCTTAGAAAACACTGTTAGAAAACAGATATACAATATACTGAATAGAGAATTATATACAGTAATGTAGGGATTAATAAAACTTGCTATGTTGTACATTGCCATAGGTTAAACAGCAAACAGCTTTCACTATCACATCGACTAGAATATAGATTAACAGTGGTGCTTTGTCTGGGCTTGTTAAAGCATTTATGATTATTTTACAGTCTGCTTAAATAAGACTAAACGCCACTTCCGATGCAGCGTCTGTGTCTGTGTCAGGGTCAGCGTCTGTATCCCTATTGTGTCTTATTATTCTAGTTTATTGATTAAATATAAGAGTTTGACATAAAAGATAACAGATCCATTTAATAAGAAAATAAAATAGCCTAACATGCTCCACACACTATAATATAATATATCTATATATATTCTAATACACTGAACAATTATAAAACGTCAACACTTTTTGTTTTTGCCCCCATTTTTCATGAGCTGAACTCAAAGATCTAAGATTTTTTCTATGTACACAAAAGGCCTATTTTTCAAATATTGTTCACAAATCTGTCTAATCTGTGTTAGTGAGCACTTCTCCTTTGCCAAGATAATCCATCCACCTCACAGGTGTGGCATATCAAGATGCTGATTAGACAGCATGATTATTGCACAGGTGTGCCTTAGGCTGGCCACAATAAAAGGCTACTCTTAAATGTGCAGTTTTATCACACAGCACAATGCCACAGATGTCGCAAGTTTTGAGGGAGCGTGCAATTGGCATGCTGACTGCAGGAATGTCCACCAGAGCTGTTGACCATGAATTTAATGCTAATTTCCCTACCATAAGCCGTCTCCAAAGGCGTTTCAGAGAATTTGACAGTACATCCAACCAGCCTCACAACCACAGACCACGTGTAAACACACCAGCCCAGAACCTCCACATCCAGCATCTTCACCTCCAAGATCGTCTGAGACCAGCCACCCGGACAGCTGCTGCAACAATCGGTTTGCATAACCAAAGAATTTCTGCACAAACTGTCAGAAACCGTCTCAGGGAAGCTCATCTGCATGCTCGTCGTCCTCATCGGGGTCTCGACCTGACTGCAGTTCGTCGTCGTAACCGACTTGAGTGGGCAAATGCTCACATTCGATGGCGTCTGGCATTTTGGAGAGGTGTTCTCTTCATGGATTAATCCCGGTTTTCACTGTACAGAGCAGATGGCAGAATACACCGTGTATGTCGTCGTGTGGGTGAGCGGTTTGCTGATCTCAACATTGTGGATCGAGTGGCCCATGGTGGAGGTGGGGTTATGGTGTGGGCAGGCGTATGTTATGGACTACGAACACTGGTGCATTTTATTGATGACATTTTGAATGCACAGAGATACTGTGATGAGATCCTGAGGCCCATTGTTGTGCCATTCATCCACGAACATCACCTCATGTTGCAGCATGATAATGCACGGCCCCATGTTGCAAGGATCTGTACACAATTCCTGGAAGCTGAAAACATCCCAGTTCTTGCATGGCCATCATACTCACCGGACATGTCACCCCCCCAAACAAAAAACCCCCAATTTTGAGCATGTTTGGGATGCTCTGGATCTGCGTATACGACAGCGTGTTCCAGTTCTTGCCCATATCCAGCAACTTCGCACAGCCATTGAGGAGCAGTGGACCAACATTCCACAGGCCACAAACAACAACCTGATCAACTCTATGCGAAAGAGATGTGTTGCACTGCGTGAGGCAAATGGTGGTCCACAGATCACTGACTGGTTTTTCGGCGCAACCCCGGACACCCCCAATACAGTAAAACTGCACATTTTATTGGCCTTTTATTGTGGCCAGCCTAAGTCACACCTGTGCAATAATCATGCTGTCTAATCAGCATCTTGATATGTCACACCTGTGAGGTGGATGGGTTATCTCGGCAAATGAGAAGTGCTCACTAATACAGATTTATACAGATTTGTGAACAATATTTGAGAGGAATAGGTATTTTGTGTACATAGAAAAAGTCTTATTTCTTTGAGTTCAGCTCATGAAAAATGGAGGTAAAACAAAAGTGTTGCATTTATATTTTGTTCAGTGTGGCCTAATGGTTAGAGCGTCGGACTCGTAACCCAAAGGTTGTGGGTTCGAGCCTCGTACTGGCAGGGATTGTAGGTGGGGGAGTGAACGACCAGCGCTCTCTTCCACCCTCAATACCATGACTGAGGGCCATTGAGCAAGGCACTGAAGCCCCAGCTGCTCCCCGGGCGCGGAAGCAAAAAATGTCTGCCCACTGCTCCGAGTGTGTGTTCACTGCTGTGTGAGTGCACCTAGGATGGGATAAATGCAGAGCACTAATTCCTAGTATGAGACACCATACTTGACCACATGTCATGTCACTTTCACTTCTACAGTGTGGAAAAGAAAGTATTTAGTCATCCTACCAATTGTGCAAGTTCTCCCACTTAAAAAGATGATAGAGGCCTGTAATTTTCATCATAGGTTTACCTCAATTATGAGAGACAAAATGAGAAAAAAATTTCAGAAAATCACATTGTAGGATTTTTTTAAAGAATTTATTTGCAAATTATGTTGTAAAATAAGTATTTGGTCAATAACAAAGTTTCTTCTCAATACTTTGTTATGTACCCTTTTTTGGCAATGACAGAGGTCAAATGTTTTTTCTGTAAGTCTTCACAAGGTTTTCACTCACTGTTGCTGGTATTTTTGCCCATTCCTCCATGCAGATCTCCTCTAGAGCAGTAATGTTTTGGGCTGTCGCTGGGCAACACGGATTTACTCCCTCCAAAGATTTTCTATGGGGTTGAGTTCTGGAGACTGGCTAGGCCACTCCAGGTCCTTGAAATGCTTCTTACGAAGCCACGCCTTCGTTGCCCGGGCGGTGTGTTTGGGATCATTGTCATGCTGAAAGACCCAGCCACATTTTCATCTTCAATGCCCTTGCTGATGGTAGGAGGTTTTCACTCAAAATCTCACGGTACATGGCTCCATTCATTCTTTCGTTTATACGGATCAGTTGTTCTGGTCCCTTTGCAGAAAAACAGTCCCAATGCATGATGTTTCCACCCCCATGCTTCTCAGTAGTTATGGTGTTCTTTGGATGCAACTCAGTATTCTTTCTCCTTCAAACACGACAAGTTGAGTTTTTACCTAAAAGTTCTATTTTGGTTTCATCTGATATTATGACATTCTCCCAATCCTCTTCTGTATCATCCAAATGCTCTCTAGCAAACTTCAGACGGGCCTGGACCTATGTACTGGCTTAGCAGGGGGACACGTCTGGCACTGCAGGATTTGAGTCCTGGTGGCGCAGTGTGTTACTGATGGTAGTCTTTGTTACTTTGGTCCCAGCTCTCTTCAGGTCATTCACTAGGTCCCCCCGTGAGGTTCTGGGATTTTTGCTCACAGTTCATGTGATCATTTTGACCCCACGGGGTGAGATCTTGCGTGGAGCCCCAGATCGATGGATATTATCAGTGGTCTTGTATGTCTTCCCTTTTCTAATAATTGCTCCCACAGTTGATTTCTCCACACCAAGCTGCTTACCTATTGCAGATCCAGTCTTTCCCAGCCTGTGCAGGTCTACAATTTTGTTTCTGGTGTCCTTTGACAGCTCTTTGGTCTTGGCCATGTTGGAGTTTGGAGTGTGACTGTTTGAGGTTGTGTACAGGTGTCTTTTATACTGATAACAAGTTCAAACAGATGCCATTAATACAGGTAACGAGTGGAGGACAGAGGAGCCTCTTAAAGAAGAAGTTACAGGTCTGTGAGAGCCAGAAATCTTGCTTGTTTGTAGGTGACCAAATACTTATTTTACTGAGGAATTGCCCCACTGTATATATATATATATGCTACATATACAGTATATACAGTATTCTCGTGTCAGTTCATTTTTATTTGAAGGGTTGCAAGTCTATACATCACTCAGCATTAAAGGGCCACCTTCAGACACGCCTAAATACAGAAAAGAAAGTAAAAAACACTAAATAGAAAGAAAAAAGAAACTCTGCATAGAAAGACTAAATAGAAAGTCCAAGAATTCGAATTTGAAAGGCGACGCCTGCTATTGTTGAGTGATTTGTCGACAACTGTAACTGAAAATCAATTCAGGCATGACAAAAATGACAAATGACAAAACACCCACACACAAATCTGATCAGTTGCCTTCAAGGGATTTGCATTATTAATTTAGCAGGAAACATTTTTCCTGTTCTCTGTGAATGATTGTGTAAGTTAACATTCATCACCTCCACTCCTCACGAAGATAGACTTGCAGTTTCGTTTCAGAGCCCTATAAAAGAGCATCTTCAGCCCGGTCACAGAGACAACGGCTGCTGTGTTGTTATTGGTGTGGTGCTGCTGCTGAAGGAATCACAGGAACAGTGAGTACATGTTTTAAAGCTTTGTGTAGATGAAGTATTTACATTTACATGTTAATGTCATTTTAATTGGCATATGACAAAAGTAGCATGAATGAATCCAACATTTGTCATTAATAAGCTTTAAAATAAAGACAAAAACAATGACCTGCACACTACCAAAATTGCATAAATAAGCAATCTAATACTTTTGAAAATAAGCAAAAAAAGATTTGAGGGATTCATATTTCAGTGTGACAAATATTTTCATTTTCCTTACATAAAAATCTGCACAATTTTAAATATAACTATATTATAAATAATTGTTTGAAACATACTGGGGCTATTTTGATCTGATAATAAGCAAGCAATTTTCTTTTATTTATCTGACTGCACAAGAAAGTGAGATTACATGAACTTATCAACTGTATTATGGTTATCTAATGTTATATTTCGAAGTAAAATCCATTATAGTTTAAAATACATTTTGAAATGAATTGTAATAGATCATGTTCTGTTTACTACTTTTAACTTTTAAGCAGGAACTTTTTTCTATTTATTCTACTTATTTATATTTCCCTGTTAGTCTATTTACTTTTCCACATTTACTCTGTTGTTTTGATTACTTGCTTTTCTTTTCTTTTTTCTTTTTTTATTATCTTTCAGAAATTACTGATAAATTTTTATGATATTAACATTCTTATATATACACTTGTAATATTCAGATCTGTCAGTCATGAGTGGAGAACCATTCCTGGAACTAAGTGATGGAAGAACTGAATATTTACTGATTGAAATACCAGGCTGCATTTATTTGCTCAAAAATACAGTCAAAACAGCAATATTGTGAAATATTATTAATATATGTTTTCTATTTTAATTTATTTTAAAATGTAATTCTATTAACAATATTTAGTTTTTTTATAAAATTTGATTGATTGAAATTGACATTGATTAGGGGAAAGTCGTGGCCTTATGGGTATGAGATCGGACCTTGTAACCCAAAGGTTGTGAGTTTGAGTCTCTGGGTCCGGCAGGAATTGTAGGTGGGGGGAGTGAATCCCCCTAAATCCAGCTATCAAGTTATAGATATTCTGTCACATGATCATTCAAACTCATTTTACTATGCATTTCTCTATTTCTGTTTTATCACGTGATAGAAAGTCTGAGGCCTTCTCAAGCCGTACGGCTGACTTATCTAGTCTGCGGCCTGTTATGCATCAAACTAATATTGCTGTTGAGACAAAATGCAATGCCATCAAGTTAGCATTTTGAAACATTTGTTCACTAAAAAATAAATCATTTCTAATTAATGACTTAATAACCACAAACAACCTGATTTTAGGTTTCTAAACGAAACATGGCTAGAAGACAGCTGCAGTGCAACGGTCCTTAATGAAACAGCCCCTCCTAACTTTACGTTTTGCTATTGCAGGGGATTTTAATATTCACATAGATAATGCAGAAAGAAAGAAATTATAACTGTTTTAAACACTTTTGACCTGATTCATCATGTGCATGAACCCACACACAATCGTTGACATACTCTAGATTTACTATCATAGAGGGTCTAAACATTCATTCATTATTCGGAGTAGCACTATCTGATCACTTCTGCATAACGAAAACACTAGTGTGCTATTTATGGAGGCTATATCTTTAAAACACCAAGCATTTCTGCAGACTCTGTTATTCTTCTCCTTGATTCCTTTAACTCAATAGTTAAGAATGTTATTGATGACATTGATCCTGTGAAAGTCAGCAGGAAGACTGGCAGACAGAAATCAGCTTGGAGAAAATCAACAGCAGTTCAGAGTATGAAAAGACAATGCAGAAAAGCTGAGCGGATGTGGCTGAAGACGAAACTTGAAATTCACTATAGCATCTATAAAGACAGCCTTCGTGCTTTCAATGTGGAACTAGGCAAAGCTAGACAGTCATTCTTCTCAAACCTTATAAACAGTAACTTAAACTACACTCGCACTCTTTTTGCTACTGTTTAGAGACTGACAAACCCCCCAAATCAGTTTGCCAGTGAAATGCTCTCCGACAGCAAGTGCAATGAGTTTGCTTCCTTCTTTTCCGAGAAGATCAATAATATCAGGAAGGCGATTAGCACATCCTCAAGTTATGCAGAGGTCAGACAGATTCGACCGCAATATCAAAAAGAAGATACTATGTCTGCTTTTGAAGAAATTGATAGCAAAATTTTGGAAGAAATAGTACAGCACCTTAAATCGTCAACCTGCTATCTTGACACACTTCCCACATATTTTTTCAAAAGGGTGCTTAACTGTTTGGAAGCAGATCTCTTAGAAGTGTTGAACGCCTCACTTCTTTCTGGGACTTTCCAAACTCCCTGAAAAACTGCAGTTGTTTAAAAAAACAAAAAAAAACAAAGAAAAAAAAAAACAAAAAAAAAAAAAAAAAAAAAAAAAAAAAAAAAAAAAAAAAAAAAAAAGAAAAAAAAAAAACCAAACGAAACAAAAACAAAAAAATTAAAAAGGTTGGGGAAAAAAAAAAACAAAGAAAAAAAAAAAACAAAAAAGAGAAAATAAAAAACAAAAAAAAAAAAAAAAAGAAGAACAAAAAAAAAAACAAACAAAAAACAAAAAAAAAAAAAAAAATTTTAAAAAAAAAAAAAATAAAAAAAACGAAAAAAAAAAAAAAAAAAAAAAAAGAATCAAAAACAAGAAAAAAAAAATAACAACCAAAATAAAAAAAAAAAAAAACATAAATAAATAAATAAAAGAAAGAAAAACATATAAAATGCAAAAACAAACAAGTTTAAAACAAAAAAAAAAAATAAAAAAAAAAAAAAAAACAAACGAAAAAAAAAAAAAAAAAAAAAAAAAAACGACACGCCCCTTCTGAAAGAGCCATCTTGATAACACCCTATTGAGCAACTATAGACCAATATCAAATCTTTCTTTTATAGGCAAGATTATTGAAAAGTAGTCTTTAATCAGCTGAACAAATACTTAACTCAAATGGATACCTGGACAATTTTCAATCTAGTTTCTGACCGCATCACAGCACAGAGACAGCGCTCAATAAGATAATAAATGATATTCGCTTAAATTCGATTCTGATTCTGGCAAAATATCATTGCTGGTACTACTAGATCTCAGTGCTGCGTTTGACACTGTCGATCATGACATACTACTAGAGAGACTGGAAAATTTGGTCGGGCTTTCTGGCATGGTAATTAAATTGTTCAGGTCATACTTAGAAGGGAGAGTTTATTATGTGAGTATAGGAGAGCATAATTCTAAGTGGACGTCCATGACATGCGGTGTCCCACAAGGCTCAATTCTTGCACCATTCTTGTTCAGCCAGTATATCTTTCCACTGATTCAAATAATGAGAAAGAACCAAATTGTCAAATTATCACAGCTATGCTGATGATACCCAGTTTTACCTAGCCTTATCTCCAAATGACTAAAGCCCCATTGACTCCCTCTGCCAATGCATTGTTGAAATTAACAGTTGGATGTGCCAGAATTTTCTTCAGTTAAACAAGGAGAAAACTTGAAGTCGATTGTATTTGGAAGCAAATATGAAGTTCTCAAGGTGAATGCATACATTGATTCTAGGGGTTTGACAACTAAAAATCAAGTCAGAATCTTGGTGTGATTCTGGAGAGAGACCTTAGTTTCAGTAGTCATGTCAAAGCATGTAACTATATCAGCATAATATCATCTAAAAAAACATTGCAAGAATTAGATGTTTTGTTTCCAGTCAAGACTTGGAGAAACTTTTCATGCCTTTATCACCAGCAGGGTGGACTATTGTAATGGTCTCCTCACCGCCCTTCCCAAGAAGACCATTAGACAGCTGCAGCTCATCCAGAACGCTGCTGCCCGGATTCTGACAAGAACCTGAGTATATCACACCAGTCCTCAGGTCCTTAAACTGGCTTCCAGTTACATTTAGGATTAATTTTAAAGTACTTTTACTCATTTATAAACCACTCAATGGCCTAGGACCTAAATACATAGCAGATATGTTCACTGAATATAAACAGACCACTCAGATCATTAGGATCGAGTGTTAGAAATACCAAGGGTTCACACAAAACAAGGGGAATGTGCTTTTAGTTATTATGCCGCCCGCAGCTGGAATCAGCTTCCAGAAGAGATCAGATGTGCTAAAACATTAGTCACATTTAAATGCAGACTCAAAACTCATCTGTTTAGCTGTGCATTTATTGAATGAGCACTGTGCGTTGTCCGAACTGATTGCACTATATTATAAGTATAATCGTTTTCTTAAATTATTTTTAAATCTCTTAAATCAATTTTTAAATCATTTTCAAAGTTTTTAAATTCCTTGTTTTATTGTTGTGATTTTTTTTTTCTTTTCTTTTATGTAAAGCACTTTGAATTACCATTGTGTATGAAATGTGCTATATAAATAAACTTGCCTTGCCTTGCCTAACTGATTTGTTGCTCAGGAATCATTTCTGATTATATGAAATAGGAAAACAAGAACTCATGAGTTTATCAAATGATTTTCAGAAGATTTTCTTAAATGTCTACTCTATTGTTTTATAGATGAGTGCATCCAAACCCCAGGAAAGGTAATTCTGCACAGATTCCTAAAATGATTTCATAACGAACTGTGCTGCATCACTTACACAATTAACATCTATGACAAACTGTATAATTCGGAGAATACATTATCAAAATGAATTGTAGAATAAACTATTCAGATCTAGAATATTCATATCAAATAGGTGAAGTTAAATTCAGCACTGCTCTGTCTGTCTGTCTGTGTCTCGTCTGCAGTAGTAAGGTGAGAATCGGACACTCTCTGAATAAGAAGGAGGAAGAGTTTGTGGCCAGAAGGAGCAACACTGTTTTACAATGCCTGCAGAAGTTTAAGATACGCTGCAGTCAGGTAACACATCTTAAGTTATACTTCATATATCTAACTGGTTTAACCAGGGTTCCGCAACCCGCGGCTCCACACCTCCCCCCCCCCCCCTTTCCAATCACTGTTTTCTCGGGCAAGTGTGTTCACGTAGAGGTTTTCAAGGGCCAATGTGAATAAATCTAGATTTAAATGAAAAGAGACAATACATTAGTCGTTTTAGATACGTTATTCTTATCCAAAACTATGTGAACATCACAGAGCGCTGAACACTCTCATGCACTGTATGTTTCATTCATACTCGAAGCCAAAGGGCACTCTCAGTCTAAAACAGACTCATATGATAGAAGCATTCAAAGCAGTTTAGTGGCTCCCTGATGCCCGCAATTATATCAATATAAGTACCTAATGATATGACCTGCGGAGACATTCTTCAAATATGTATTTTTCTCCCGTCTGGTATTTATCCCTTGAGGGTTCCGTATACACATATTTTCATTCACACACGGTAATTGGGATGCGGCGGATTGCGGGGGAATGGTGGGGGGTCAGATATCATCAACATCGTGTTGTCTATCAGCCATGGCATCGTCTATCGGCCCAATACGGTGACTGAGAAGTGCAAAGCAAATCACAATTCTGAAAACAAAATAAATTACAAACGCAAATGCGAGTCTAAAAAACTAAATAACAGTTCAGAAAGCACAACAACAATCAGAAAACATTATAACAAGTCAGAAAACACAACGACAAATCCGAAACCAAATTAACAAGTCAGAAAACAACAACGACAAATCATACAAACCGGAAGAGGTAGGTATAGTTGGAGACAGCGCCATTGGTTTGGGATTACTCACCGCTGACTGGACGAGACATCTGTCAATCACCGTATACAGAGAAGAACCAGCCGAAGAACAGCAGAGTCGTGGTAGAAAGTTCGGAGATGGTATTAAAGTAGCTCAGTTTAAATGTATTGTATTAATTGCCCTTACTCTGGAATAAAAAATACAGGGTGTATATTTACGTTTAGTTAAAAGTGGCTGTAAATCATCAGCTGCAGTGGCACAGATGGATAAATGCGTGACATTGACTTTCGACCCGGGGTTCGATCCCGCCTTTTGCCGAACTTTTTTTTCTCCCTTTTCAAATCTCGTATCACATCGTAAAGACATTTATTTTCAATAAAATTAAGGAAATAATCAAAAAGTTGAAATAAAATATCGGGTAGGGTTAGGGTAGGTGTAGGGAGGGCTTTATTGTACCAATAAGGTGGCATCCTTTAATAAAAAATATAATTTACACTCAATACGTTATTATTGCATACTGTTTTATAATGTACTACAATACTGAAGTGCAGATAATTGCCACTATTTGCAACAAGTAGTATACTTGATAGTAGAAATCCTGCTATTTTAACATAGTGTAAATAGGTATTTGCACTTAGTGTAAATAGCATATTGCTAAAAATACTGCTATTTTCACTTAGTGTAAATATAATCCATTGCTAATACGAGATTTGAAAAGGGAGGGAAAAAAAATTTGGCAAAAGCCACGACATGCCTTATCCATCTGCGCCACTGGAGCTGATGATTTACAGCCACTTTTAACTAAATGTAAATAGACACCCCGTATTTTTTACTACATAGTAAGGGCAATTCATAAAATACATTTAAACTGAGCTACTTTAATACCATCTCCGAACTTTCTACCACGACTCTGCTGTTCTTCGGCTGGTTCTTCTTGTATACGTTGATTGACAGATGTCTCGTCCAGTCAGCGGTGAGTAATCCCAAACCAATGGCGCTGTCTCAAACTATACCGACCTCTTCCGGTTTGTCTGAATTGTCGTTGAGTTTTCTGACTTGTTAATTTGTTTTCAGATTTGTCGTTGTGTTTTCTGTCTTGTTATTTTGTTTTCGAATTTGTCATTGTGTTTTCTGACTTGTTATAATGTTTTCTGAATTGTTGTTGTGCTTTCTGAATTGTTATTTTTGTTTTTTAGACTTGCATTTGCGTTTGTAATTTGTTATTTTGTTTTCAGAATTGTGATTTGCTTTGCACTTCTCTGCCACCATAGCCCAACCCTATTTTTCAAGTCTTTTATATGAATGATACAGTGGTAATTGACATAGCATTAATTACAGTACAGAAGCTATAAAATACATTGTCTGCCTTATTCTGTGATAAAAATTTGAAAAAAGGTGTTTGTAGTATATAAACTATTATACTGATTATACAATCATAACCATAAATTTGTCATTATTAAAATATATAAAAAATATTATAGAAGACAAATGATTGGTTATTGTCCAGCAGTGTATTTTTTTTCTTATCCAATTAAAAGACATAAGAAAAGTTTTTTTTGGTCAATTAGACAGACATACATAAATATTATTAGGCCTATTATTATTATTATTATTACATTTGACATTTCTGTGCCCCTCACTTCTGAAATGATTGCTACTCCCCTGCCCTGTAACATAACTGAATATAACACTTTAGCTATATGCTGTTATTTTCATTTTAGGGATTTATTTGGTAGGAAAGGGGCCAAAATGGCTCTTTTGACGTTGAAGGTTGCAAACCCCTGGGTTATACCAATATGACCAAATAATTCTGTGAGCAGTGAACATTAGATGTCAAACATCAGTTTCACTCTCTTGATTGTGAAAAACTATGCCATGCTTTGAATGGTCTGTGCATTTCAGGATGCGGTGCCAAACATTGCATTACTGGGTTCTGGAGGAGGACAAAGAGCCATGGTGGGTTTGCTGGGATCTCTGGTTCAGCTTGATAAAGCGGGTCTTCTGGACTGCATCCTTTATCTGAGCGGAGTCTCTGGATCCACCTGGTACGAACCCTGACAAACAACACACACACAGAGACTGAATTGGGTTGAATGTCAAAAATGAGAGCAGTATGTTCTTCTCTGAAGGTGCATGGCCTCTTTATACAAAGAACCAGACTGGTCCACCAAACTAGAGACCGTGAAGGACCAAATCATCAGGAGACTCACCGGCCCAGGAGTCAGCTGGGGAGACGCATTTGCCAAACTTAAGAAATATTACGATGAGAAAGACCACTTCAGCTTGACTGACGTCTGGGCAGTGATGCTTGTCACATCATATGTGAAAGAGGCCAGTTACTATTCATAACATAACCCACCATGACTTGTTGAGGGTTGAGGGGGTCATGTTCAGTTTTAAAGTGCATGTGTTTTTATTAGAGGTCGACCGACAGTGGATTTTATGGATAACAATAACTAGGTATTATTAGATACATGTATATTGTATGTATACTTTCACACTTTATTTGCTTCTAGTTTAGAAAACTTGATGATTATCTAATCAAAATAACAAAAAAAAAGTATTTCACTGATGATAAAAATAACGCGTTTCTAATCTATTTATATGTCGGTTGCATGAACAAATAAATTTGCTTTCTCCTTTCACTTTAAATATGCAACCTCCCTGGCTAACTGATGCATAAAAGTGACCAGCTGGATATAAACTCATGCAAATAGACAGTAACAATTGTGACATGAAATATTTGAGTCGGACTTGCGTGTGTTTTCATCACATTGTTTTAATCGACTAATGTTCGCGTCCTCTCAGCCTAATGGCAAACATAGCCTAGGTCCAGGGCCGTCCTTAGCTGACGCGGGGGCCGGAGCGAGGTGACAACATGCACTATAGTATACTGTATATACACACCGTTTCGTTGTCTGTTTTAAATCCGCATCTGAAGTGTCCCGCTCTGTGCAGCGTGCAGTGTCACGTGTCAAAACAAACAGCATGTGGTTTCATTGATTCCTCCTCTAGAGGCCACTCTCGTACCTTCTCAGCCACTCCAGCAACCGATTTTCCAGCGTTGGTTATCGGTACCTATTAATCGGCCATTGATCTACTGGTTGACTTAAAGTTTTGTTTTTTTTGATGTTGGGCCTCCAATAAACTTGCATAGTTTTTAAGAGAAATAATAGTGTGGGAGATATTTTTGTTTTGTTTTACATTACAAACTACTACAAATTTAGTGCCATCTCCTGATATATTAAACATACATGCAGCTGTTATGCTGATAATATTAATTGCAATGAAATGTTTTACATTTTAAATCATTTTCACGAGTGGTCTCAGCTAACAGTAAAATGCAAATATATATACATACATATATATATACTGTACATATATACATATATAATTGAATGAAGTAAAGTCCCTGGTGGAACCTTCTGAAGAACCTCAAACTTCATGTTGTAAACTCAAGAAACTTCAACACATATTTCGAGTGTCACAAAGCCTTTTCTTTAGGATGGTATCAGTGGAGGAATCGCTGATCATCTTTGGTGTTCTTGCAGAAAGTCATGAGCTACATTTTGTACATTCCTCAGAGAACCGCCCTTTCTAAAATTCTAAATTTTTACATTTGCAGCTTGATTTTAAGAGAACTTTACTCAAGACATGTTGAGCAAATTTCATCACTGAAACTTTTTTAGTGATTGCCCTGGCTGTCTCTACTACAACATGATGCTGTAAAAAAAATATATTCTCTTCAGATTGATGGCTGCAAACTCTCAGATCAGTGGAACCAGTGCAGTAAAGACCCGCTTCCCATCTACACAGTGATCGACAAACAATCCAAACAGCGTGAGAAAGGAGGTCTGTGTTTTTGTCTGAAAGAGACAGAGTTATTGTGCTCGTGTCAGCTGTTATATGGTGGTGTTTTCTGTCTGCAGACCCCTGGTTTGAGATCAGTCCACATGAAGCAGGTTATTCTCTCATTGGAGCTTTTGTGAGAACATCCAGCTTCGGCAGTCAGTTTAAAAATAAGATGAAGAAGGATGAAATAGACATGCTTTACCTGCAAGGTAACAAAATCTGTTGCAGGACTGCCTTAGAGTGTATTATTATTTGTAATACCAACTTACAGTGTATATTGTACACAATGCGTTGACCTAGAATAAAATACATCAATATTCTCTGGTACTTTTTCTAACATAAAACTTTATGGCAATTACATTAACAAGTTGAGGGGGACAAAATTGGTTTCATTTATTTGAAACATTTGTTTCATCTTGTGTATTCTGCAGCTCTGTGCAGCAGTGCTTTAGCTGATGAAGAGGAGATCTGGAAGTGGATAAAAGGTACAACATGAATTGTGAAACTTGAGGATTTAATTCTGCTTAAAAGTAATTTCATTTTAATTTGATTTTGTTTTTCAGCTCTTTTATTACCTGAAATAAAAACAGCATCAGACAAAATGAGGAAAGGTATAGAATTTGATTGTGTTTATTTATTGATTAGTTCCATATATATATACTGTGTATATATACTGTATATATAATTTGTGGTCAAGCAAATGTTCAAGCTACAAGCTGACAAATTAAGTGTCGTACTCTAAAATGGTCTATTAAAAAGGTCTCTTTGCACTTGCTAAAAATATATCGCCAGCCCTGACGTGAATATTGTTTGTATGATTGCTTCTGGTTGTGGGGAAACACCTGCTATTCACTGTAAAAATGTGAAAAGATCTGTAGCAAATCAGCTCAAAAGGGAAATGTATATAAAATAATTACAATTAATTATGTTTAATTACAATTATTTATATCAGCTGCCAGTAGTAACTGTAGCAGAATTAAATTGCCCTCAACTAGTCTGTTCGTCCAGCGAACATTCAGTGTACATTCATATCAACTCTAGGAAAGGTTATTTTCGTGGCCACAGAAAATACTTTCATACAGTATTAATGCATTAGAGCACGTAGCAAAATCGGAATTGCAAAGGGACATTAATTTGCAAGGCAGAATCAGAAACTCATGTAATTTGTGCACAAGAATTTTATTGACTAAATACTAACACAAACTAGTCTAACAAACAAACAAACATACAATCACTCATACAGGGAAAAGGGCAAATGAGACTTGATGGATGAAACCATCAGGAAAACCAGAGAATGAAGCTATGAAAAGAGTCAGTTAACCACCTGAGTAAAACCCAGCACCGTTTATATGGGTCTATAGCTTATCTACCTCCTGTGTTCGTTTATTTATGACGCTACTTTAGCATTGCCTTTGCCTGGCTGAGCGTCTGGATGCAAGTCGCGGTGAAAGTCTTGTATTAGACTGATGAGATGGTGATGGGAGTTTTCTTCCCCAGTGGGAAAGTGAAAAAAAGAGCTAAGAGAGACATCAGCTGAGATCCTAGGATCTTTGGTGAATGGAAAGTCAAGGCCCGAGGCCTGGCGCAGACTTAGGGTGCCCTTAGAGGGGTGCTAACTCACATCCTCATCTTCTCAGGATCTAACAGAACCGCAGGCTGACTGGCTATGTGTTGGAGCCCGCCGGGCACGCTTGCACCAGCTCAGGCTCCAACATGCTTCTTAGCAGAAGAAGAACAACAAGAACTGGTGGAACTGTGCGTGAGCCTTTTTAAGGTCTGAGAAGGTTCACGCCTCTCAGGATGGGCTTGTCCAGTGAGAAACGCTGAATTTCCAAGCGGGAGTTTGGAAATACTGGGGAGTTTTATGAACCTTTGTGTAAGAGCATGGTAATTTGCATATGGAAAAAAAAACCACCCTCCACGAATCAAAATTACTAAAGATTCTTAGAACACTAATATATTGCCTATGTACCCACATATAATATAAACGCTCATTTAGATCATCAGAAGACAAATTCAAAGAGACCAAACATGTATCGGTGGGGTGATCTATCATAACACACACACAAAACAGTAAACAATTCAAAAGGCAATATACGAAAACAATAATGGTATACACAATGTCCTGAGGACATGTGTGTTCATTCACAGAAAGGTTTTCCTATTAATTAATTATCGAAGAGTCCATTTTTCTGTGCATTATGTGTCTTTCCTATGGAAAATGTAGTGAGAGGGAGAACTCTCAACATGCCATTAGGTCGTAAAGTCTATCTGGTCTAGCAAAGGTGTCATGGTTGCCATGGTAACCAGGGTCCTGGGCCTCGTTCACAGACATCTTGGCACCCAGTATGTTTATTGGGTGAGGGGTCTGTGACTGTTTGTTAATCTAATGAATAATTGATTTGTTAAATCAAATGCAAAATGGTGTTTCTGATTGGTCCAGACGCTACAGATTTACACCGGAGGAAACCCCTGGACAAACTCTCAGCAGCCTTTCGTTAAAGGTCAGTGAAGAATTTACAAGGTTTCTTGGCAAACTGTTTCAAAAGGAATGAACGACTTTAATTCTTTAATACAATACATTAACCCACGACTGATGCTATACATCTTACATGAAACAAAGTATCTTTAAACTGTTACTTTACTTAAGTATCTGAACTTTTATAATCTCTTTGTGAAACTTTGAAAGCTACATTTCAGAAACACACCGTGTCCGAAATCACTCCAATTACTTTTACATAGTGCACTATATCAGGCATTGGCCCTTTTGACAAAATAAAATAGGATCTATGATGTAATTTTAAGTATTTTAATATTACTAATTTTAAATCATTTTAAAAGTAATCTTGTGCCCCCAAAGTTGAGAACACCTGAGGCCTGTTGCACGAAGCCGGTTTCGTTTTTTACCCAGGTAAGTTCACGTTTAGTTTGCGTTTTTGGGCTCAAGAAGGTGGGTTGGTTTTGAGTGGGATTCGTCACCATGGTAACTTACGCTACACAGCTACCCTGCTTCAGAGCAGGTTTTATTCTGGGTTAGAGATCGCAAATCCAAACTGGATCAATCAGCTGTGAGCAAAGTAACATATATCTGATGCAATAAAGCCACTCCCCAGAGAGTGTTTATCTCAAGCTTTGTGAGCCCGCTGAACCTGATCTAAACCAGGTTGGATTTGATTAGTTTTGTCAACTCTAAACCTACTCTGAAACTCAGAGTTTTTTCAGCTAGCTTCATGCAACAGGCCACAGGTCGAGACTATATGTGTATTTGGCAGCAAACCTTTAAGGGGAAAGTTGCATGAAGCCTTTGTTGAGGAGAGGAGACATTGTGTTCATGTTTGTTTAATGTGTTTCCTATAGATGAATGTTACCAGGTGCTCTTGAAACTTGTGGACATGAACCTCGCTGTGTTGAAAGGCACTGATCCTTCTGCTTGTGATCAATTCATCAGAACAACGCTGACCGGTAAACTTTTCCTAAAGTGTGCTAGAATTTATATAGTGGGGACTATATGGGGCTAGTTGTCACATACTGCAGTGAATATTTCTCAGGGGTGGTTCAGTTTATTTCTGACAGACAAATAAAAGTTATTCATTAGGTTTGTTCATCACTGCAAGGTTAGATATCATATTTGAACTGAAGCAATGAAAACAAGGCTGTGAGGGAAAGATGTCTGGAGTCATTTGTTTAGTGAAAGACATATTTTCAATGTTTTATCAGTTGAATGATGTTCACAAAGATAAACAATACACCTCATTGTACATTATGGCTGTCTTTCACAGACTTGTTTTCACATCAGATTATCTACTATCCGTAGTGGGGCACATTGCACATTATATTGGGCAAGTTGTCACAGAGGGAACCTGCTATTTATTGACACTGATTTGAGAAGATTTTTATTTTTTTATTTTTTGCTGTATGAAATACTGTCTAAAATAAAATAGACATATTTCACATCATATCTGTGTTTAACATTTTTCGTGTGTAAATCTGTTTTTTTGACTAAATGTAAATGAAGCTTGTAGATGCACAAACTAGAATAGGAACAAATGACTAATGACACATGTGCACATATCCCCCTCTTTTTACAGACTTCTCTGGAGGCCAAAGGCAGCTGATTCATCAATTAGAAAAACTGAACGATGATAAAGCTGCTGGTAAAAAAGCAGCAAAACAATACGTGATGCAGTACACCGTGGATGTATGCAACTATTTTGAGCTCAAGCTCAAAATCTGGCCATTTGGTAGGTTAAACCCTCTCTAACATCCATTCATCCATCCGTTTTCCACAACGTTTGTCCCATGAAGGTTCGCGGGGATGCTGGATGCTGATCTCAGCATCATTTTTAGCAGCTGAGATCGCAACTTTCCACAAACATGTTTATTCTCTACGCTAAAACACACTGATCTGAAGATCCTGTGATAAAACCTTTTTAATCTGCAAAGCACCATGTAGTCAAAGAACCCTACTCAGCCAAAATAGTTATTGACAAGACCCTAAGAACCATTTACTGAGCTGAAGAACTGAAGAACTTTAGAAAATTCATTTTGAAGAGTGTATTTGTTTCACAGCTCTTTTTAGGAGCATTTGTAAATGCATTGCTCAGTGGATCTGGGGCAGGCATTATAACTTCCTCCACAACATGACAGGTGAGAACAGACCCGTTCATTAACTGGCAATTCATTGAGAATAATAAAGGGACTCATTTCACACTGTGATCGCTTAGATGATGCAGTGCCTCGTGCTCTTCTGGAAAGTGAGACGAGAGACTATATAGACGCCGGACTGTTGCTAAACTCACCCTACTTCTCAGTGCTGAGAGAAGAACGAGACATTGACCTCATCATTTCCCTGGATTTCAGTGAAAGGGATCCTTTCATGGTATTATATACTTAAATAATACTATATAATGCACACATTCTCTCATAAAAGTTTGTTTAAAGAAATGCATCCCCTAGACTTCCCCTCACTTTTACTCAACTTCACTCATTGATCTGAACCCATCTAAAATCTCACTTTCTTCTGTGGAACACAAATGCATTAAAAAAAAAAACTGTTTCTTTTTTTCCTCATGCATTGACCGTAGACCATAACCTAAAATATACAGAACCTCAAAAACACCGAGGGATAATTACGAATGTTGTGTATCACCTGACCAGATAAAAACAAGAAAGAAAACCATTTAAACAGATGGTTTAAACATCTCTATGTGGCATATATCTTCATGAGTTTTGTAATAACCATCGGGATTCCCATTCATCTCAGTGGCTGTTTCTCGACTAGTGCCTGATGGAAGCATAGGCTACACAGGAGTAGATTTAAGTGAATAACTTCAATTTCAACTGAAATATCTGTCTAAGCCTTTCAGTAAAGTGCTACTGCTATGCTTTTCCACTGCAGACAGTATTGCAAACCGCTGAGACCTGCAAGAAACTGAAGATCCCTTTCCCTGAAGTCAACATTACCAGTGAAGACTTGAAGAAACCGAAGGACTTCTATGTGTTCAAAGGCCAAAACGCTCCAACCGTGATTCACATCCCTCTGTTTAATGTGGTCAACTGTGGAGGCAAGTCAAGACTCCAGCTGCGAGGAAGACTTGATTCAGGGTTCCTACACATTTTCCATTTCCAAATTCCAGATTCAAATTCTTCAGTCCATATCTAACATCTGATAAACTGTTAACATGTATGTTACATTCTAACAAGGTATGCTATTATGTTGCCAATTAATAGTGAAAGATTGTAGCTAGGTACTGTAGCTCATTCAAATCAATGAACACCAATCAAGTTCAGTGACAGCATTTTAAATATTTTAAATTCATATTATAAGATTTAAGATAATATTGTCACTTATTACATTTATTTAGACAATTGCATGTGCTATTAAGTATAATAATGTTTGCTATACTATAATTTTACTGATGAAATCATTTGCTATCAGGGTTATCACGCATCAAGCCTCCACGTATTCCCATACACTCTTAAAAATAAAAGGTGCTTAAAAGGTAATTCACAGCGATGTCATAGAAGAACCATTTTTAGTTCCACAAAGAACCATTCAGTCAAAGGTTCTTTAAAGAACCATCTCTTTCTTACCTTTTTGTAATCTGAAGAAACTTCTTTCACCCCAAAGAAGCTTTTGTGAAACAGAAAGGTTCTTCAGATGTTAAAGGTTCTTTATGGAACCATTTAGACAAAAAGGTTCTTCTATGGCATCGTGAAGCACCTTTATTTTTAAGAGTGTATGGCACTATTTGAGACTGTTTTCAGCATTATATTCAGTAGTTTAATATAGTACAGTCATCTGTAAATATAAATTTTCCACTCGTTCACTACACACATGGGTTCTCTTGAACTGATAACATGCTTACATGATGAGAAGAAACCAAAAATGCTTTATAACCTGCATATATTCACCTCTGACACATCGGTTTGGTATTGTAATCGTGCTTTGATGTTGCTTTTAAATGAATAACAGTTTTGCTAAATGGATTATATGATATAGCCTATGATATATTGATATATCAATTTATGCCATTTATAATAATAGTAATTATTATTATTTTGTGTGTGGCTCAGGGAGGGCAGTGACTTAAAGCCCTCTATTGGCCAGCCTCCACGAAATTATAATTTTTTTTTCTTCTCAGTTTTACATTTTATAGTCTGTAATAGTCTGTAAACACAAATATTTTTTCATAGTCTGTTTCTCTTTTTTTTCATACTTATCCATACCTGGAAATCACTAAAACCCTGCTGATTTAAGTGTGTTACTGTTCCATCAGATGAAATTGATGCCTGGAGGAAGAAATATGGAACCTCTCGGGTTCCTTACAGCGCTGAGATGATCGCTGAACTTATGCAGGTCTCTGGGAAAAACTTCACAATCAACAGAGCCAAACTGCTGGAGCAGATTCGTGTGGTCGCGGAGGCTAAATATTTCCAAGCACAAGCACAGCAAATTTAAAGTTGGCTTGAAATTCAATCTGTTTTCCTAAATGCATTTCATTGATCTTTTTTTTTTCTTTTCTTTTGTCTTCCTAATTTTTTTAACAAAATGTCAACTCGATGCTCAGGGGATTTTTTTTAACTCGATGCACAGGTTTTTTTAACTCTATGCACAGGGGGGGTTTTTTTACTCGATGCTCAGGGGATTTTTTTAACTCTATGCACCGGGTTTTTTTACTCGATGCACAGGTTTTTTTAACTCTATGCACAGGTTTTTTTTTTACTCGATACACAGGGGATTTTTTTAACTCTATGCACCGGGTTTTTTTACTCGATGCACAGGTTTTTTTTTTACACTATTGCTTCAGGGGATGTTTAACTCGATGATTTTTTAACTCTATGCACAGTTTTTTTTTTACTCGATGCACAGGGTTTTTTTAACTCTATGAACAGTTTTTTTTTACTCTATGCACAGGTTTTTTTTTTTTACTCGATGCTCAGGGGATTTTTTTTACTCTATGCACCGGGTTTTTTTACTCGATGCACAGGTTTTTTTTTTAACCCTATGCTCAGTTTTGTGTTTTTCTGGACACAGGTTTTTTTTTTATCGACGCCTCAGAGGATTTTTTTTTACTCTTATGACCGGGTTTGTTACTCGATGACAGGGTTTTTTTACTCTATATGAACAGGGTTTTTAACTCTATGCCAGGTTTTTTTTTTTCTCGATGCTAAGGGCTGTTTTTAACTCTATGCCCGGATTTGTTACTCGATGCCAGTTTTTTTAACTATATCAGTTTTTTTTAACTCTCTGCTCGTCTGGGATTTTTTTAACGCATGCACAGTTTGTTTTACTCGATGCACAGGGTTTGTTAAATCTAGCACAGGTTTGTTTTACTCGATCACAGGTTTTGAACTCTTGACAGGGGTTTTTTAACTCGTTGCACAAGGTTTTTAACCTACTGACAGGGTTTTTTTAACTCGTGCACAGGTTTTTTTTTTAAACTCGATGCACAGGTGCAGAATTCTCTTGGTTGAGCGGGAGTCAGCCATTTGAATTATAGACATGTTGTATGTTTATTCCTGTACAAATGTTCTCTGCATGTTTCTGCACTGCTTGATACTTCACAAGCACACATTATCTGCTATTAAGAATAACTAAACAGATGATTACTGCTGATTAAAAATACGCATTACTTGGGCTCTGTTCAATAAAGTAATAAAAATGCTCTAAAACATTACAACTGCTTATTACAAATACTTATAAAATTAAAAGCATTATTCAGGCCATGAAGAGACCTTTGGAGGGACAGGTGCTCAAAGTATCAAAGGGGCTTTAAATAGGGCTGCGCTCCTTGCTGATACGCGTATCTGTATTGATATATATATGGTTTAAGAGTGTTTTTCAAGTCATTTGCAAGTAATAAATAAAGTATATGAATAATGCAGTGATAAGTTTACTATCATAGCTAACATAAATATTTCCTGCCTTAATCTGTAATACAATTGGGGGGGGTTCGTAATAGCCTATATAAACCAATCATAAAATTGTCATTAGGAAAATATAAGACAACAATATTATAGAATGCAAATTATTGGTTATTGTCCATCAGTGTATTTGATTTCATATAGCCCATTAAAAATAAGAAAACCCTGTCAATTAGACAAATAAATAAATACATTCTGGCTACACCCCCTGCTGCAGCCCACCCCTCAATCATTATGCCTCAATTAGCTAGTTATAGATTACGAGTTGTTGTTTTAGGTGTAGCCTACAGAGGACTTGCTGCTATGTTTAATAATGTATGTTGTTAGAATAACATTCTGTTCCGTAAATGCATTGTCTGCTGGTTTATTTAGCTACTTTACAGTGCACCACATTAAGTATACCACTTAGGCTACTGTAAGACTTTGAATGTTAAAGTGCAAATTACCACCTGACCACTCTTGTGGGTTTGCTACTGTTGCAATTAAAATCATAGAAGGGTAAAAACATGGCAGGCAGACATTGGTATGATGTAAGCAACACTACAATAAATTGCTAATGGTGTATTAGACTTATAGTGTGCGAATAATCAAGCATTGACAATAATCAGTTGTATTGGCAGCACCAAGGGGCCCCCAAATAAAATTCTGCTTAGGGCCCCATAAAGGCTTGCATCCCTAAATAGACCCTGAGAACAATTAAAGAAGCCTTATTTTGAAGAGTGTATTTGTTTTACAGATGTTTTGAGAATTTATAAATGATATTCTTTTTTGAGAATGTTACGAGAATTTATAAACGCATGGCTCAGTGGGTCTGGGGAAGGAAATATGACTTTCTCCACAACATGGAAGGTGAGAACAGACCCGTTTGTAAATTAGCATTTCAGTGCGAATAATTAGCAAGCTCATTTCATGCTGTGATCCCTCAGACAAAACCATGCCTACTCTTCTGGAAAGTGAGACAAGAGACTATAGTGCTGAGAAAAGAAAGAGACATTGATCTTCTGGATTTCAGTGAAGGCGATCCTTTCATAGTATTATATGCACATAACTCCCACACACATTTACTCCCCCCTCATGTAGTTTCAAACCCCTATGACTTTCTTTCTTCAGTAGAAAACAACAGGAATAATCATGCTGCTTTTTTCCTCGTTCATCGTGATCACCAGAGGTCACACTTACCTTAAAAAACATACAAATACTGTGTATCATTTAAACTGATAAAAAAGAAAACTACTTAACTAAAAGTGCATATGATTTCATTTCAACCATATTTATCAATAATATCTGGAGAGAGCATTTCCATTCATCTCAGACTTATGAGTTCAGTGAATAACTTTAATTTCAACTGAAATATTTCTCTCACCCTTTTAATGAAGTGATGCTGCTATGCTTTTCCACTGCAGACAGTGAGAGGAGCTGCTGATATGTATGGGATCAGATTCCCGTCTAAAATATTGCAGTCACGGATAAAAAAAAAACAAGCGTAAAAACAAAATTTAAAAACGCAAGTAAAAATATATTGCACACGATTTAAAAATGCAAGCAAATTTTTCAGTATAGCAAACAATGGTCACGGATAAAAAATAAGCGTAAATCAAAAAATATATGCATTTTTAAAAATAAGCATGAATCAAAACTTTAAACACATTTAAAATCATATTGCACAAAATTGAAATATTCTTTCCATACTGCACACCGTTATACGTGTTTGCCTGTCACTGCTGTAGGCCTACCTGTTTAATGTGGTCAACTGTGGAGGCAAGTTAACATCTTACAAGTTTCCTGAATACATCTGAAATATTATTTAAATAACCTGTTCTGATTTAAGTGTTCTACTCTTTCTTCAGATGATATCGAGGCCTGGAGGAACAAATATGCCACCTTTCAAGGCCCTTACAGCCCTGAGATGATCACTGATCTTATTAGCATCTCAAACAACAGAGAGAAACTGCTGGAGCAGATTGATGCAGTCATTGAGCAGAAAAGATTGAAATGACAACATGAATACAATTCATGACGAATAAATAAAAGCATTAACAGTCTAAATATAGATTAAACTGATATGCATTCTATAATAAATATATATTTCGTCTATTTAAAGGGGGGTCAATATGACGTGATTTAAATTTTTCCTTTCTCTTTGAAGTGTTACAAGCTCTTGGTAAAGCATTGCGCATTAGCAGCGCAAAAGGTCGTGGGTTCAATTCCCAAGGAACACACATACAGGTAAAAAATGTATAGCCTGAATGCACTGTAAGTCTCTTTGGATAAAAGCGTCTGCTAAATGACAATGTAATATCAATAAAAGAAGAAGATCTGTAAATTTGCAAAGACTAAAGTCTCAAATCCAAAGATATATTCTTTATAAAAGTTAACAGTCAACCACACCTACCTAAAACGGCTCATTTTAACACGCCCCCACATGTCTACCTCACTATGGGGGAAGATTTGCATAACGCCGCCAACGTTCACGCAAAGGCAGCGTAACTTTGATTCTCGCTGTAGTACTGTTGCCGCCACCATGTCATGAAGACGCTGTGTGTTTCATTGTGAAAGCGAAACTACTTTGTTTGGTCTTCCAAAAGAGGACACGACTAGAAATCAGTGGTGAAGTTGTATTCACAACACTGTTCCAGAACACTTCAACCCAAATATTCAGATGTGTGCAGCACATTTTATAGAGGACGTCTGACTCAGACTGCAAGTACGTTTTTTTATATTTAAAGAATTTGCCACTGACGATTCAAACAAGAGTTTTGAGCAGTGTAGAGTAGCACTTGTTTGTCATTTCTCTGATCACAAAATCAGACATTGTTTTATGTTTACACAGCACAATGCAACAACGCGTAAAAAGACCGTATAAGTCATAATCAGTAATTATGTCCCCACTGAAATGCCTCGTTTATAATGGGTTTTCATGTTTTTGAATAATCGCTCGTGCTAGACACAGCATGGTAGGGGCATAACATTTCCATCACACGCTTTAGGTATTCAGCAAATCACAATGCACTGGGATAGCGGTGTTGGGGAACCAACGACATAACATAGTTTACTTTTAGCATCATATGCAGCTTTAAATCAATTGTTCTAGTATTTTGAACATTTTAAACAGATGATCATTAATTTCACAACGGTCAAGATTCTCTATAAAGAAATTGAAATTGCACAAAAAAAAAAAAAAAAAAAAAAAATTGCTGAGCGTCAAGCCCAATTACAGATCAAAAGCAGAGACAGCCTTTAAAATGTGAACCGTTGTGGATAAAAAAATCACCACAGAAGTTCGGTAACATTTCTGTGGCCAGTTTCATTTTGGTGAAACTAATTTAAATCCTCTAACTAAATAAAATGACAAGTAACAAATGATGTTTCCACATGTTTTATTGATGTTAAACTGAAATTGATTGAGCAGTTTAATCAAACAGGCCAAAGCCCATGTCTCCTTCAGACTCCTCGGACTCCTCCTTGGGTGCCTCCTCTTTGGCCGCAGGAGCTGCAGATTTCTCCTCCGCAGCCGAAGCAGCAGGAGCTGCAACAGCGAAAGCGCTGGGATCAGCCAGGTAGGCCTTGACCTGCGGAGGACAAGCGTCAGACATGCTTTAAGTGCCAGGGAAGGCAGAAAAATATGTCCATCAGAACTGAGACCAAGCATCCCCGTCTGTCGGGACGCATCTCACTATGTACAGGACTGATCAACAAAACGACACGCATCAGCCGTTTCGGAAACAATGTTCCCTCGTTTTATTTTCTTGCCTAGCGAAAACTTCTCTATTGGGCGGACATTTCGGCCAAATGAGCAAAAACATTCTTTATACCAGACATGTACAGCACACACCCCCCCAAAACAAAAAAAGACAAAAAAGGGACAACACTTTCATTCAGCAAGCATGGTCAATGGATAAAAAGTGAGTAGTAAAGACTAATATTTTTAGAAAAGATACCATTTGAAATAAATGCTGGTTCTAACGTTTTAAAAAGAAATATTTATATATATATATATATATATATAAATAATAAACAAAACAAAACATTAAGCAGCACAACAGTCCCAGCCTGATAATAAATCAGCGTATACAAATGATTTTGAAGATCATATGACACTGAAACTGGAGTAATGATGCTGAAATTAAGCTTTGATTAACAGGAATACATTTTAGAAGTACATTCAAAATAGGAAACCAAAAATATTAGAAAATACAATGTTTCACAATATTACTGTTTTTTTCTGATCAAATAAATACATCCTTGTTGAGCATAAGAGACTCCATTAAAAAATAAACATAAATAAAAAGTCAATCAGATTTATAATATAGGCCTAACATAATATAATATCAAAACAAACTGAAGCATTTAAACCGAGATCTGCAAGTTCAATATTTTTAAAGAACGTGAACTCCTCTATAGCCATCTAAACATCCCTATGAAGTAGTTTGCACAATACAGCTGTGAGTGACTGTAAATGTCTGAATTTTGTTACCATTCTGTGCACATCTCCAATATTTCCCCCCCCCCCCCAGCAAATTAATCAAGACACTCTTTAATACACGACGTTTTATTTCACATGTCATTGCGTTTGCACTGGCTCTCGATTTGAGCCCTTTCGTCCACAACCATTAAAATATTCAGTTTCTACAGCGACTCATTCGGCGCACATCATTCTCTTTCTATGAAACCTATAAACCGCATTCACCGGTTCTAACTCTATAGCGGTTTACCCGAGCATTGCACCCACCCTAGCCCCCATTCGCTTTCACAAATGGCTCCCCCCCCCCAAACTCATTTAAGCGTGCGCGCGACATTTCTTCTGCGCGGCTGCGGTGGAAGTGTGCGGCCTCACGCGCAGCTTAGAGGGAACGTAGTTCGTTAACCTAACCTGCAGCACTGTGTGAGAACTGAGCATTACCTTCTCAGCCAAGGGGAAGGAGTAGTCGGTTTCCACGGCGACAGCCAGGACCCTCTTGTATCCATTGATGATGGAGTGAGGGATGGAGGCGAGCGTCGGGTAGCCGATCTGCAGACACACACTGGCGATGTTCCTCACACCCTGAACAGAAGAGATGGACAAGTAACACAGACGTAAGCAAATAAAACCTTTAAGGCTGAAGAGGGGGGGAAATGAAAAATGACTTGGTGAAAAAAAAAAAAAAAAGTATTTAAATATGACTTATAAAAGTAGTTAAAAACTATGTACATAAATAAATGGGAAACAAATTTTAAAATGGACAATTAAAGTAAACAAGGTAATAAAAATATTTTAATATTATTTAATATCATTAAGAATTGAGGTTACATGAAAGTATAATTTATATTCGAATAGAGAAAAGGAAGACTATACAGATAAATAATTTAGATAGTAACAAAGATTTCATATATAAGTTTCTAAACAACTAAAGGCACAAGGATTGCCTGGAGGGAACGTTCAGAATAAACGAGACAAAAGTGTAGTTGAGAAACGGCCTGGAAGATGGGGAGTGGTGGTATCAAACCCAAAGGAGCAAAGGGCGAATGTCATGGATGAGCTAATTGATTAGTAATGAGTAGAATGAGAGGGGAGGCTCAAACGCCGTCGCGGCGACGAGGCGCGACCCGGCAACGGCGCCGGGGGGTTATTGCACCGGCGGTTCGCGCTGGTCGTGGCTGGGGTCACGACGGTTTATATAAGTCGCCGGCGTGCCGATGCTGGCTCCTCATAGTTGGGGTGAAAGCCCTGCCCTGGAGTCATTTTTTCCCCTTAGCGTCGATCAGCTTGATTCCTCGGTTTGTGGTTGTGGTGGGTGTATAGAGCGAGTTCTATGCCAGGTCAGCGATTATCGCTGCTTCGGTTGCGTCGGGGTAATTCTATGCGCGGCGCTGTATCTTGACCACACAGCCTCTGAGCACATCGCTCGCTGATTCCGGTCGGCGCTTCAGTATCTCGATGTGGGGTTTTACAGCAGCCCGGAGTAGTTAGCCATCAGCTCTAGTTCAGCTTCCACGTTTATCCGGTCCAGTGGGTAATGGTGTTGTTCTCGGTAATTAGCAGCGTCCGCCTTTATATCCACAGCTCGATTACGCTTTTAAGCCTGATTACATGGTCGTGAGTATGTGGTCGGCTAAGCAGTGGTTATGCTTTTAGGATGCCACGACGAGCGCTTTCCGCTTGCTTACGGGAGTGGTAGTGGGGTTGTTAAAGGACAGCGTTTAGATTTATATTTTTTTGCTTTCGAGTGCCCCAGTCTGCAGGACGTCTTACCGCTGCTTACGGTACGGCGTATGTTGGGGTGTTTTTTAAAGCAGCGGGGTTTTTATTATGCCACAGTCGAGCGCTTCGGCAGCTTCCGGTCGTGCGTATGTGGGGTAAAGCAGCGCGGCTTTTATTATGCCACAGTCGAGTCCAACGTACAATGTCGATCTCTATTTAAAACGTATAACATATTAAAGCGTCTTTGGTGTTTCATGTTTTCTACAAAACCGGAAATTGAGGGGTTATGACGTCATTGGCAGGTGACAGAATGGCACTATAGACACGGTCCATGTCACTAGTTAAATCTGCTTATTTATCTGGATTTAAACATTCTTCCAAACATTTGGGATAATGCAAGTACACAAGTCAGCAAAATATATAACACTGTTCTAGTGGTCTTTGGATATTTTAATAAAAATCTTACATTTTGTGCCTTTAAGTAATAATATCTTAAACAAATATTTTTAATTAAACGCATTATTTTAAAAAATCTTAAAAAAAATGAAGCTAATGGAAAAAAAAAAGTAACAAAACTCATGCACGTGTCAAATGTCTGAGACCAAGCGTCCCTGTGAGCTGTGGGATGCAAACACACAAGGATAGAAGGAAACCGGTTGATTTGTGCAGGGGGAACGACAAACCGGCACTGACACAGCCGGTCTATAACTTATCCTGCATCTAATTAAACCGCTTTTGTAACGGCCTGATGAGTGAATAAAGGACTAAATGTTTACAAGGGCCTTCTGTTGAAATCATGCATTCACAAATCAATTCAGGAATTTTATAGAGTCAAATTGAAGGAAGTTCATAACAGGGCGGCATCTTAAATTAACCTGATTTGCAAAAATACGCCCAATATCCAATTTCATGAAGCGGCGTTCAAATCAATAAAAAGATGCACATTATATGCATCAGTTTCAATGCCGTTTTTAAAATAAACCATCAAATGATTCACTTTAAAGACCCCATGAAATCAAAGTTTTTTTTGGGTGCTAGTATCAATGTTAGTCTTAAGGTTATCTATAAGGCAGTGTGCTCCAAAACAGTGACAATTCACATTTAGAAGATATAAGCATTCAAAGCTTGCAGTTCGTCACTTCCGCCAAAACGGCTCAACGATTTGACGTCTCATCGTACTTCATCTCAAACTTTGTCCAATCAAATGCTCTAGAATCCGAAGCCCCGCCCCCTACACTATAAAATAGACGCTGAAGCCGCGGGTGAAATCGGTCACTTGTTCACAGAATTAGTATTTTCTGTACAGTGACTGGCACGTAGTGCACTATATAGGGGACAGGGAACGATTCAAACAGTGTAAATATGCTTCCCATTGAGGGGGGAAAAATAAAATAAAATAAAAAGTCCGCACCACACTCTAATCCGGTCCAGAGACACGATAGCACGGAGCGGATCACATGCGCGAGTCGGCGCAGACCACAAAATGCATCGGGGCTATTTGAATTCTACACAGAATGCTATATTTTATAGCAATATGGATGAGATTGTGGCTGGCATACCCTGTCAAATGCGGCTTTACGGAGCTCAACTGCTCTGAACGGCTCTAGCCCAAGCGG
The DNA here is from genome assembly GCA_018155175.1 of Sinocyclocheilus anophthalmus. Lineage (NCBI taxonomy): Eukaryota > Metazoa > Chordata > Actinopteri > Cypriniformes > Cyprinidae > Sinocyclocheilus > Sinocyclocheilus anophthalmus. Next base: position 102,112 of record JADLZN010003143.1, on the reverse strand, counting down.
TGATAGAAACGAACGCTATTGGCCATTTTGAAAAGGGGCGGGGCTGCTTGATATGTCCCGCCCTGTCTTCCTGTTTCAGTTCAAATGACGTCAACACAGAGCAACGCTGCGTGTTTCTAAGCACTTCAGGGGACCTTTAAAATTTAAACTAATTGAAAAAAAGAAAAAATATTTTTCATAATATGCATGAGCTTAAATGCCCCTTAATGTAAAAGCAGCTTTGATTTTAATGACAATAGTATTCAAAATGTTTACATTTAAAGTAAAATCTGCAAAGAGTGGAAAAATGTGTTTGAATTATTAATTTAAAAGGTCAAGGAACTTAGTTTTTTTTCCCACAAATTTTCTGTGGCCGTTTACATGTAGTAAAACACCCACAGATGCAGAAATCAGAATCAGTCATACACGTGAAAATGGGCTGAGTGTTGAGCAAATAGTTGTAATGTGTCCGAGACCCAGACAGGAATCGTGTTTGTGGCGTTTTTGATAATTCAACTCAATCGTTGCCAAAAGTGCTACATAATGCATCATATTTTGATGAAAGCGTGACTGATCGAGCAAAACAGAGTTTTTGGAATCAGCATCTAATTAACGAAATTGGATTTCATTCAGCAATATGATGCCGGGGCGGTGTCATCTATAACATTAGAGATTTCACACTATAAAGACTTAAAGCCTTAGTTCGTCTACCGTGGGTCATCATTGTGCCCGGACAGACACGCACCTCTCCAGAGATGGGTTGTTTTCCAGATGGCCACGGATGGCCTTCCTCATCATGGTGTTTTTGCCCATGAGCACGACGGCCTTGCCCCGCAGGGACAGACGAATGGTCTGCATCTGCTTGGAGCCGACATTGTCTGCTTCCACGATGAAACACTTGGGGTAATCATCCAGCAGTTGCTGGAAACGAGGAGAAAGAAATGTCAGAAACACAGCCTGATGGGAATCGTGATTTAACGTCCGAGATCAAGCGTCACCGCAGACAGGGAGAGTAGGAAAGTTTATTACAGCAGCGGGAAAGTCATACGTTTAGAAATACACTAATATTTAACAATATTTTAAATGTAATTCAACTAAAATTCTCTAAGTATAATTTTTTATATTTACTTCTAAATAAATACAAATTAAAAAGTTAATCAATTAAATTATACAATAAATTGATTATATAATAAAATTAATTAAATACTTTTACTCCAAGTTAATTAAAATTAATTGATCAAAAGACTTAAGATTTAATAATATTATAATATACAATTATAATTTTGAAAAATCATGCATTTATTGAACCCCTCCTCCATAAAAATGAATAAATTCCCCCAAACTAAAGAGACTGGTTAAATTTGGTAATTCATTGGTAAATTATTTAATGTTTACATATAATTCAACTAAAAGATAAAAGAGTATTGAGATTTACAAGTATTTTAGATTCACTTTAAATGAATAACTAAATGCCAAAAAAGGATCAGATCAAATTAAGATTTACGACTAAGCATTTATTATAAAAGTTAAAACAGGGATCTTGAACTACATAGTATATAAAGTTTGATCCAGCAGGGAAAGATGCATTTATTGAACTAAACCTAAACGGACCAATTTAACCAAATATTTTACAAGAGGTCATAACTTATAAATGTAGTTACTTTTAAATACACTAACTTAAGCATCTTAAATAAAATGATAAATTATAAACAATGAACACTTTGGATAGTCATCCTGAACAGAGAAAGATTAACTCTGCCTGATTCATGGGGTTCATAACTACATTATGTCTGAGACCAGCGTCCCTGTAAGTCGTGGGATACAGACAGACAGGGATAGTAGGAAACAGGTTGATTTCAGCAGGGGGAACGACCGACCAGCACCGACACAGCTGGGCTGTAGATAACCTGCTGTTATAACTTCAACAAATATTACACACAATACAACACACTGCATACTAACAGAGCAACAGAAAAACATGTTACGCCTCCTCTCACGTGGCGCACAGGCCTATGCTAACAGGCTAATGCTAACGTTTTCCTCAAAAGACTATTATTATACGCTGGTTGAGTGCTAATTATGTCCGTTAGCGATTTTTAACACATTTATGACTTATTAAGAACTCATATGGTCAGAAATATCGTTTAAAACACGGAGAACCACACAGAGCTACACTGCGCCTCACCTCGCTGTCGGGACGCGTGAAGGAAAGAGGCAGCGGAAGGAAGCGGCGCGATATTAGTACCGGTCGAACATCCAATCAGAATCGCGCGGAGGAGGCGGGTCTGTGCGCTGATTGGTCAACAGCCACGTCTCTCACTCAGCAGTTCATTCACGATGTATTCAGCACAGCGCCTTAACAAAAACTATAGAGCTTTTTCATGGAACGATTTTCATCAGTAATGTGAACTGTGAACGTGCTGCCACCGCGCACTAAAGTTGCCGTTGCTTGTTGGCATTATGAGCGTTGAAAGTAAGTTTCAGAGCTGTCCAAATAACTCTGTAACGCCTAACTAAACGCGTCAAGCTGCAACCGGAAGTTCGAAGCATCCTCCATACGCGTTCGCGCAAAGCATAATGGGTAATTTCGCGTTCCATGAAAAAGGTCTATAAACCAAGACATACATACATACAGAGGAAGAGCATTTTTGCAGTGTGAAAAGTACAGTATAACAGTTAATTGATGGTGTTTAGAGGCAGATTCTATTCTATTCAAGCTACTTTTTGTTAAAACATTTTTTTATTAAAAAGTAATGGAGATGTGTCGGAAGCTATTTAGACGTATCGTGTGTGTTCCACTCATTTTATTCCTTAAATATTCTTTACTTAGTAAATTAAATTTAACGTCATAAAACCTGTGTCCATATTAACAATAATAAGACATAATCATGTCTTTATCTTTGAAAAAAAGATAAAGATAAAGATTGCTCTTCTCCCTGTACACCAATGACTGCACCTCTAAAGACCCCTCTGTCAAGCTCCTGAAGTTTGCAGACGACACCACACTCATCGGCCTCATTCAGGATGGTGACGAGTCTGCTTACAGACAGGAGGTCGAGCAGCTGGCTGTCTGGTGCAGTCTCAACAACCTGGCGCTCAACACGCTCAAAACTGTGGAGATGACCGTGGACTTCAGGAGAAACCCCCCTGCACTCCCCCCACTCACCATCATGGACAGCTCTGTGGCTGCAGTAGAGTCATTCAGGTTCCTAGGCCAAGACCAATTTCTCTCAGGACCTGAAGTGGGACACTCTCATTGACTCCATTGTGAAAAAGGCCCCGCAGAGGTTGTACTTCCTTCGCCAGCATGAGGAAGTTCAACCTGCCACAGGAGCTGCTGAACAGTTCTACTCCGCTATCACTGAATCCATCCTCTGCACTTCAATAACAGTCTGGTTCAGCTCAGCTACAAAATCTGACCTCAGAAGACTACAGAGAGTAGTCCGGACTGCTGAGCGAATCTTGGGTATCAACAAACCCTCCCTTCTCTCATATCTCAGAAGTTTACTCATCCAGAGTGAGCAAAGGGCTGGCAGAATCATCCTGGACCCTTTGGCCCCTCACATCTCGCCGCAAACACCTCTCTTTGAGCTGTTGCCATCTGGTCGATGCTACAGAGTTCTGAGCACCAGAACGGCCAGACACCGGAACAGTTTCTTCCCTCAGGCAATCCATCTCATGAACACTTAACAATAACTGTGGAACACACACTATTTATTCACTCATACTCTTATTTATCTAACACTCATACTCAGTCTACACCTCAAATTTGCACATAATATACAGTATCTGTACATACAAAAACTGTCTATTGTTATATACCTGCACATACAATTGTCGATTTATATATTTTTATTCCTTATTTACTTGTTCTATTTTTTATTATCTGTGTTTTTTGTTCTGTCACTGTCATTCTGTTACACTGTGGAAGCTTCTGTCACGAAAACTAATTCCTCGTATGTGTAAACATACCTGGCAATAAAGCTCATTCTGATTCTGATCTATTCATTTACCTTCCCAAATGATCAGATAGAGCGCCAAGGTGCGAATATCATACAGTGACACTTAAATATAAAATGATTTTGGCAATATTTACTCATTTGATCTTTTCTTAAAAACCTTGAAAATCACATACTTGCGACTTATTCCCATGTTCAGATCAAAAAAGCTGGATATCCAGATGCTTGTTAAAAACATAAAAGAATACAAAGACCACAAAGAGGATTATGCAAATGTATTTATTATCATTTGTCTAACAGTATAGAAGTCTCTTCTCCTTCAACTGAACACATCTGATTTCTTAAGTCAGTGAGCGTTTAAGGCGCCTCGAGCTCAATATCATCATTCAGTGTGTGTGGGGAAAGGGCAGAACAGACATTTGGACCTCGATCCGGTTTCACTCATCCATCTCCAGTAATCTGTAACGCATAACAATGCATTAAAAATTAATATTCACAGTAGAATACAGATATGCATTGAAGTGGCAATGCAAATGGCATTAAAGACAGGAATGCACATGAGGAGCTGCACGTGCATCATCCTCACCTCAATGCATTGACCTCAGGAGGAAGAGCTCTTGGTTCTCCTGCGCTTCAGCTCACTGTTTTGCAGTTTTTCTGCTATTTTTCTCTCGTGTCCGGCCGGGCAGTGGCGATTAGTGTTCAGTTCGATCTCCTTCTTGCTTCTGCCTTTGCCTCCAGCATGGCAGGAGTACTCCTCCAGGTTGTAATAGTCATACTCATCGTAATGCGCCTGCTCGAACGACACTAATCTGTCGATGTCGGTGGCCATGATATCGATTAGAAAAGTCGCTTTGCAGCACGAGCTCCTCCCTGCGAGTCTCTTCTGTGAGTAAACAACGCCGCAGTCACGTGGGTTTCTGAAGCGCTCGGTGATTGGCGGAGAGTTCCTGCTCGCTTGTGATTGGCTGCGTTTTGGTGCTGTTCGATCATTTAAAACACTCTGATTGGCTGAACGCTGGGCCGTTTTCAGCCGTGCGTCCATGCAAAACAAAGCATTTTTTAAAACATATATCTAACATAATTTCTTAGACATAGAGTTAATATTGATCACAATAATTGCACCTTCAGTGATTCTGACACTGAAACGACTGAAAAACTGAAAATTTTAGGCTATATTCATAAATGTACATACAGTAAGTGCCTTAATATAAATCTGTAACATTTAACAATAAAAAAATGTAATACCAAAAGAGAAATCGCAAACATGATGTGCAATTCTGTATGAAATAAACAAAAATGAATTTTGCTTCGCAACTATTTCATATTGAATATCCATAAAAATTAAAAATGCATTGATTGCCTGACTTTATTTTGTATAGGTCTGCATAAAAATAAATCTGTATAAGTATATATAATTCCTGCTATTTCCATCCAATGGCAAACTTCTTAAGTTCATATAATAATGCATAGCTTGTTTAAGATTGCTGCATTTTATACCTGAGACGAAGCAAAACACACGCAAGTTATATAGATCACAGTTACATAAAGATGGTTCCCAGCATGTTACGTTAACACACATTTCTATGCTGCATCTCCAAACTGTTTGCACATAAAGGACTTTTGACTGAAGTATATATTTAACAATCAGATCTGTCGCAACATGTTGTGCATTCTTGGTTAAAGACGTGCTTCTTTCACGATTGATAAGGCATCTCAGAAAACTGAAGCAGCATGTATCATATCAAATGCAAGCATGTGCTGCAGCACAAAGTAGCCACACTGTGGCAGTGTAGTTTCACTGTAACATCATTTATACCAACATGATGAACATATGGCATTTTAACTAAAGTAGCACTTCAAACTCTGTTTAATGTCTGTTACATAATATAAAATGCAAAACACAGTACAATTCAGGACAACATACAACATACAATACAATGCACCTCAATGCAATACTTGTCAATACAAACAATAAATTACACATATTTTAAGATTCAGTCATTTCTTTATGCATGTAAACTTTTAACACACACACACACCCCCCCCCCCCCCCCCCCCCCCCCCACACACCACACAAGATCACACACATGTCTGGTCAGCTATCCTTGTGGGGACTCTCCATAGGCGTAATGGTTTTTATACTGTACAGACCGTATATTCTATTGCCCTACACCAACCCTACCCCTAAACCTACCCCTCACAGGAGACTTTCTGCATTTTTATGTTTTTAAAAAACTTCATTCTGTATGATTTATAAGCTTGTTTCCTCATGGGGACCTCAAAAATGTCCCCACAAGGTCAAAATTTAGTAGTATTACTATCCTTGTTGGGACATTTGGTCCCCATAACGTGATAAATACAAGGTACACACACACACACACAACACCTCTCACACACACCACTAACAAAGGCACACACACACACACACACACACACACACACACACAAAACACACACACCACACACAGTAACACAACACCCACACACCACACACACACACACACAACACACACACGTGTATAGACACCAAGGCTGCATCATTTGATCAAAAATCCAGTAAAACAACTTAAAAAATTGTGGCCTCTTATTACATTTAAAATAGGGGCCTCTTTGGGCTGTTTTTTTATAGTTAATATATTGTAATATGTAATTCTATTCCTGGATAGAAAGCTGAATATCAGCAGCCATTCCTCAGTCTAAAATGTATTTGCGGCTCAAGAAGATTTCCTTAAAATGTTATTTCATTGTAAAAACCTTCACATTATTTACTGTTTTACTGTATTTAAGATGCATATACTATATTAGCTGTCCTTAAAAATATGCATATAGCTGTGTTTATGTTTATTGACTGTATATTGGAACCCATAACCAGAGATAAAATGATTAAATTCGATAAGAATATTTGGTGTGTGATAAATATAATATTTTTCATATTTAAATGTCTTATATTCAGAACGTGGGTCGATTACTTAAGATTGTTAAGCTCCGTTATGTTTCAAAATTAATGACAAAAATCGCCAGTTTGTACGTAATCTTTATCAAACCTTCTAGGTAATATTAACGGGACTACTTTTAGATACTTTGACCCAACTCATTTTATCAAATGATTTAAATAGGCTCATCTGTACATATCCTTCTGAGACCCAGCTATGGAGTTTTTGCTTCTGTAGTGGACATTATATTTTAGTGAGTTTCTCTGAGACCTCACACGTCACAGTTTTAAGTCTGGATGTCCCGTACAGAGCACATTCAGGACTTTTCAAAGATACCGGATGTTTGAAAGTTTCACCATGACCATTCCCTCTCCTTGCTCTTTAAAAATGACTGACATTAATTTAGTGATAAAATTGTACATCCGTATGGAAATATGATAATATTTTGTAATTATATTTGAAATCTGATTCATTTTCAAATTGTTTGTCATAAATCAACATCTCAGGAAAATGTTAGGGGGTTTCAAATCAAAATTTGAGCTTCTGTTATGAAACAGGACATGATTTCATACATGTCCCCTGTAGAGGACACCAGGACTAAAAGCATGTTTATTATACATTTTGGGAGACAAAAGAATTGAATAGGAAAACAAATTATATATCAATAATCTTATGAAATATTAGATATTATTATAAAAATCTAGCTAATTATTACTCCCATTATTGCACTTATTTTTTTCATTCTATGCCCGTCACACACCCACTACTCCCTACCTATTTGTTTCTCTTACTTCCGCTTTACACCTTGGCATCATCATGTTTAGATGCCTGTTGTCTATACCTTTGTATATTCACACACCCCCACACGTGTGTCCAGTCACTGTATACGGGAAATCATTGTTTTATGTTGGAATCTCTACCCACATTGCCCTTTCCTCAAGCAAAATGGTATATCAGATTATTTTGTTATATATTTTATAACATAGGTGAGAACCATCCTTAAACAAAGTTAGGTATAAAAAAATCCTGAAACCTAAAAATTGATTGGTGATTTAAAAGAAATTCCCATTGATTTTACCTTTTCATGTCTACTCTTGTCATTTTATTTTTAGAAAAACTGAGTCTGGTGTCACCTTTATTCTCACGCAGGATTTTATAGATCAACCATTACGGTTAATTGAAAATTAACTTTTTCTTTTTACCCTCACATTGGTGATGTTCCTATTCATTTCTCTCTCGTGCTCTAAACACTGTACCATACGACCTGACACAATACTAAATTCAAAAACGTTCATTATTCCCCTGACGCGTTCCTCCCCGTGAGTTTTTTAATCGAAACTTTCCTGTAACTCATCATATAGTCCGATATGGAGATAGTTCTTATTTCACCTTCATATTCGTCGTTATCTGACAGACAGACAGGATTGACGCAGCCTTTTTTTTTCCTTCTCTTCCCTCCCCTTTTGGGGCAGTCCGACGCGCATTCACCAGGAACTGCAGGGCGATTGCCTACCACTCCCGTTAATGAAAAGCTAATAATTAATTAAATCATACAAATTTTAAATTAAACTGAATAATTTAGAAAAGCATCAATCAAAATAAAATATTTAACAAAAAAAATTAAATATTTTATTAGTGTACTGCATGCCATGTGACCATTAAGCCGCACATGCAAAGTGATCCTTAATAAGTACAGATTTATTTTAACATATAAAAAAGGGTTAAGTAAAAAGATGAATGGATACATTTTTACCAGATGAAATAAAATGTAATTTAATATAATTCACGTACTCATTTTTGGAGGGGAGTTACTAATCTAGTTATACCCATTATTTTATTACATTAAATATAATCAAATATATAATTTTGCAACACTAAACTCCTTCAGTCATACTATCAAGTTAGGGTTGACACTTTCTCATCACATTATCCGAAGCAAAGGCTCTCTCTCTGTGCTTTTACAAGCACACTCAAAGGAAGAAAAGGATGCTTTATAATTTTTTTATGAGCATGTTGACTTCAAAATTTGGTATATTGTGAATTTACTCATTATATATGGAAAATTCTTTATCCACAAATGTAAATGGGCAGTGATGCTATTTTGTTGTGAGTGTAATAATTAGTATTATTTATGTTGATCATTCTTATTATTAATGGTGGATGTGCCTTATGTTGTTGGATTTCCCTTGTCTTGTTGTGTACAATTTGCAATAAAAAAATAAAATAAATAAATGACAAAAAAGCTGTACTATTATATTGGCCCCCGCTGACGCAAGAATGGCGAGACGCTCTGTGGACACGCCCCCGTTGAGCAAACCACGCCCACGTAAAAAAAAAAACCTCAACCGCGTTAGCCACGCCCACTGATGTTGTGACTCCCGCCGAGCGCCCAACGGTCGAGGCAGGGGAGGCTGCGCGCGCGTGTGCAAAGGCCGGGGAAACAATGGCGGCGCCCGTCTTGCGAGTGTCCACCCCTCGCTGGGAGCGGACAGTCCGGCTGCTGGTGTGCCTCTCAGGAATCCTGATATCCCTGTACGCTTTCCACGTGGAGAGGGAAAAGACCCGCGACGCCAACTACCGCGCCGTGTGCGACCTGAGCAGCTCCATCAGCTGCTCCAAAGTCTTCACGTCCAGGTGAGAGAGAGTCTGAAAACCCTGTCGGTTCCCTAGCTAGACAGCTGCACAGCTACCAGTGGCGCGTTCGAGCTTTCGAAAACAGCGCCTTTAGGACGCTTTAGGACGTTTTGGGGGTCGTTCCAGAGTTTGTCCGCGCTTTTGACGACCTGAAAGTGCTGGCTAGTGAGGGAGCGTCCTAGGTTTTGACACACAGCCGCAGAGTCGCTCCGGGCCGCTGACTGACTGAAAATGTAATAAAATACCCGTTTCACATTTATAGTCTCTTATCATAACGCCTCTGGGTTTGACGCAACCATAAACATAAACACGAATGAAATTACGTGATTTTAAAAGCTGTCTTTTGTCTTGTGAGGAAAAACACTGCGATAGCAGCTAATGCTAACAGTGCTAACGAGTGCTAATGCGCTGAATGTCCTATGCTACTAATAATGCGCATATAGGTTTATTTTCTAATGTACTGGACTGGATTGTGGTCTCGAGGTGAAACCAGAGCCACTCATGTATTAGCATCTTCAGCTTATGTGAGCACTTCATGTTTCATGCCTGTCAGACTAGTTCTCTTCATGTTTTGTGTATGAAGTTCACCAGCCCCTTTATATGCAGCACTTTATGTGATGTACATTCGTTGAGTTTGATCAGGGTTCAGCTTTGTTTTAGTAACCTTTGAAAGCAGTGTCGATCATCTGATTTTTATTACTGAAGGATCCAGCCTTACACAACATCAAACCATTAATGGACTCATCTAGCTATTATTTTTAGTGCTCAGATTATCCTGGTAATATTTGGTTGATATTTAGAAAGTATTCATATTAAATATAAATGCATGCATGCACACACGTGTATGTATTTAAATATATAGTCATATATACACTTAATATTAATTTAAATGTATATAGTTAGTGAAAACATTTAGTGTAATTTACATAATATAGTGTCTAGATGTATATATTCATATGTACACAAAATATTAACTTAAATGGATGTATTTAGTAAATGTGTAGTAGTATTACACCAACGGTGCATTTTTGAGATATGTTATATGTACACGAAATAGAGAGATATTATATTCTAAACTATATATTAACTTCAGTGTGTGGAATATATACACTAACTGTTCATTTAAATGTATATAACTAGTGCATATGTTCGTTAATTTTAGTGTGTGTGTTGTGTGTGTTGTGTGTGTTATAGGGATGTTCAAAAAGTACCGACCATAAATCACTTCAAGTTTATATTTAAACACAAACAAAATGACTTTTTTTTTGCATAATCACTAAAACAATAACATTACCATGATGTTCGGATTTTAAATGACAACTTGACTAATAACAGTTTAATAGCATGTTGAAATATTTAATGTAAATGTTCAAATAAAGCTTTGGAAAAGTTTCATAAAAAGGTGTAAACCTCACATTTCAGCCTTTAAACAAAGAAAAGATATAAGTCAAAATGATAAATGATTAATAAATTATCAGATGTATATTATCTGCTCCATAAATAATTCTAGAAAACTTATCTGAATTGTTTAAGTGTGTAGAATACACATAAGCTTGTTTTTCATCAACCGACTAAAATTTACAGCAGGGCATGCAAATTCAGTCCGTTTTTGGCCAGACAGAAACTGCACACAAGCTGAATGTAAATATAAGTCTCTGTAAATCCACTCGCTGACAGCAGGTGGCGCTGATGGAAAAGCAGAATTAGAGCTGTTTCCCGTAACCTCCGTGGACAAAGCAGCATTGCGATTAAGAGCATTGCTTTATTAGGTGTTACATGGAGTGAAGATGAAAACAAATGCCATCGAATCGTTTCTTAAGACAGTCAGAACCTTCAGAGGTACATTCATATAATTAATTAATTCATGTATTCATTTGTATAATTCCCTTAGCACCCTTTTAAAACCTCCCAGCTTTTCCGCCCTTTTTTCACTCAAAACTAAACTACTCTGTGTGCTGTGCGCACGTGAGACTGTTACTGAAAACTGTGCTTTATGCTGGACAGTATTTATTTATCGTGAGCTGTTCAAATCACGGTAATCTAATACGGTTTTAATGATAATTAAAATATGAAATGGTAATACTAACTGTGGGGAATTTTATCACGATTTATCGTCAAACCAGTAATCGTTACATCCCTAATATATATATACTGTATATATATAAATATACATGCATATATTATATATATAGTCCACATGTTCGCTACTATCTCCTATATTCTCTCCTAAGTATCTAATATATAAATATATATACAGTATATAAGTTTCTTTTCATATATTTAGTGTATATAAATGACGTATGTAGATCCTAAGAATATTTACTATTAGTAAATATTTATAAATGCATGTGCTTTTTATCTATTTATATATACAGCAATTTAAAAAATATGTTTTTACTTATACACTATAATCCCACATACTATATAATCATATTGATAAGAATGTCATTATGCAGTTTAAAGGTCCAGTTTCTGCGTTTGCGTTTGTTATTTTTTTACCTTGATTCAGCATATCAACCCACTTCTTTCATGCAATTGTTTATAAGCTCTCGGAAAGATGTTGATATGGTTTTCAGGACAGTCATGTGAAATTCACTCACTTTCAGGAGAACTTCATGAGAATTAACGCTGATGGAAAACAAATCACATGCTTACTGAGATCATATCAGCGTAGATCAGCCGTCCTAAGGGAGGATTTTTGATATTTTTATGCGATTATGATGCTTATTGTGATTGCTTATTAGAGTCTGCCACTTTATCTGTGAATCTGTAGATGTGCCGACTCATCCTGAAATAAATAGGACAGCGTGATATATCACACTCACTTATGTTATTACAATCATGTAGATAACGAGGCTGTGTTTGCATGTTTGAGTCTGTCGAATTGCTTCAGAAAGCTGCTGATTGTGTTGTTTGCTCACAGCGGGCCGTCTGATAAAGCAGGCGGTCTGCAGGGAAAACAACCAAACTAAACTCCAGACGGGTGAAGGTTTTCAGGAACGTTACATAATCAGGCTTAAGGTCTGGCTCTTAAAGGGAACCAACTTTTATAAGACTGTGCATCAGAACCAACTTCAGATAATCAGGCGACTTGAGGTGATCGAGATCTTTTGCTGTGGGCTTTGCTACTAATTCAGTTGCGAACGGTCACTCCATTGGGAAACCACACAGTACTGATCATTGAGTCTTGACTGCGCTGCTGCCTAAAGGTTTGTGAACGATTTCTGAGTGTGTCTTCTGCCCTGTGGAGGAGAGACGTTATTTTGTGCTGTAAAACATTAGAGAGTATTGGTTTGTATCTCATCTCAATGACTGGAGTTGCCAGACAAACCAAAGATAGAGTCAAGATTCATGCCTGCCTCTAGCTGCACGTACGTAGCTTGTTTGATACAGTTTCATAACAGTAAACTGTAGTGTTTAAAGTTTAATCGGAGCGCAGAAAGCTTGAAAAATGCAGACATGCCCACGGAGGTAGCCGACACCTGCACCGGCCGCCACAGACTAAAACATAGAAGTCGAAACTATTATTTTGGTGCATGTACTGGAAGTCATTCTGTCACACCTGCTGATGTAGAAACCAAAAATTAGAGTAGGGATATGCCGGTATCAAATTTTCATGCTGCGATTGATTGCTAATGCTTTTATCACGGTGTACGGTATTATCACGATGTTGAAATTTAGTTTAAAAAAAGTGCTGTCATAATACAGTATAACAGGTTTAATAACTTTTTTCTTATAACAAAAATAACAACATTTAAATGCAATAAAACAATACACAAAAAAATTATAAAGTTAAACATTTTACACAGATTAAAGTGCAAAATAACTATAAGACCATAGTTCCCCACTTTACAATAAGACCTCATAGTTACTTAGTTTATGCCTTAACTTCACAACGCATAGCTACATTTGCTACAGAAGTTATACATTTTTGTTAAAAAAATACAAGCCTTAGTTCATGTTAGCTCATTAAATAGCACAGTTGCAACTTTCGTTTTAACAACGTGTTCATTAATAGTGGAATACCAAAAAAAAAAAAAAAAAAAAAAAAAAAAAAAAAAAAAAAAAAAAAAAAAAAAAAAAAACAAAAAAAAAAAAAAAAAAAAAAAAAAAAAAAAAAAAAAAAAAAAAAAAAAAAAAAAAAAACAAAAAAAAAAAAAAAAAAAAAAAAAAAAAAAAGAAAAAAAAAAAAAAAAAACAAAAAAAAAAAAAAAAGAAGCAAAAAAAAAAAAAGAAAAAAAAAAAAAAAAAAAAAAAAAAAAAAAAAAAAAAAAAAAAAAGAAGTATGAATGGGCAGAAGCCTTTTTCAGTGCAGTTTATGTTAACTAATGAAACCCTAATGTAAAGTGTGACCGAACAATAAAGAATCAAAACACGTTCAAACAATATCTAGGGCATGTTTTGGTCCAGATTAAAATGTAAAAAAGTTTAAAAATAAATAGCCTATTAAGACTAAATATTTAAGTATTTGGCGCTGTGATGAATATCATAGCAAATACACAAATCTGAATGAATGTTTAAATCATTTAAACACGATTCAGAACAGAAAGTAGTGCAGCGCTTGGTTTACCGGTTTCCAGGGAACGGCTGCATTTAATTAATTATTATTATTATTATTATTTCTTGCATTTGTAGCCCTCTTCTGCTGTCAGAAGAGTGAAAGTTGGGCGCTTTCCTCCATAGCGTCTCTCACATGTTCCCGCCGTGTGCTCCTCGGCCGGCTTGTTTACATCAATGCGCACGCTCTCTCACGCCCGGCATACAGCGGTGTTGTGCATTTTGACCATTTGATGGGAAAAGTATTCTTAATGCATTCAAAATTCTGAATAATTTTTATATATAATTATTCACGATATTTAGAAGTGCTCACGGTAACAATATTGTGCATATTCATTACCGTTATATATCGCATTACCGAATACCGGCACATAGACTAAATTAGAGTGCATTTTAGCTTAAGAACTGGCCACGCACTCTTAGCATTATGACATCAGGCAGTGCCATATGTGGAACCTTTTATTTTTTTGTTATCACTATTGTCATATGACTATTGCAGTGTCATGTTTTCCTATACACTGAGTTATTTTTGGCGGCTCATCCAATATCAAAACTACCGCCACATACAAGATTTTCACTCTGAATTAAATGAGCTCTATCACGGTCAAAGTTAACATGCCAGCGACTGGGTTTTTTATATGAATGCCGCGTTGAAAAAAACCACTGTTTCAGAAAACCGGATGTCATTTTCATTTCATCTTGCATGTGATATGCCTGATAAAGTAGCGTTTGTGAGCAGCGCTTATTTGATTACAACTTTTACTGGGGAAACCGCTGTATCTCCAGCTCCCAAAGCGGCTCCTGCTGGCAGAGAATTAATGTGCAGTCTGTGGGAAACACTGGTGTCTGTCAGCAAACAAAACAAAAAGCATCCTTCAGAATGGTTTTGAGAAGGTGCTTAAGTTTTGAGCCATGCATTATTACTCTAATGGCTAGACTACCTACGACTTGTACCCTGCATAGGGGTGTGCGATATTGACAAAAAATAATATCTCAATACGTTTTGGGATTTTTGCGATAACGATAATCTGACGATATTTTGCGTAGTTAAAAAATGTGTTGTAAATGTCTTTGCTCCCTTTTACAAAGTCAATAGTATATTGAGTGATATTATTAATTGAAAAAATATATTGAAGGAAAGGGTATTTATTTATTATTTAAAACTGAAGCATTCAAGTAAGAACAACACACACCACTGCTCTGCTGTAAGGTGAACTGTGCAGTACAAGCAAGAAGCAAAAATATAACATTGTAATAAATGTATCTTCTGTCAAAAACAGCGCAAGAAAAACTTTGTAAACAAATTACTCCCTTCAAGTACAGTAACATTTTCCATAGTCAAAGATACAAAAAATAGCCTATAGTGTTTTTTATTAAATGCCTAACTTCAAATTCTGTTCAATATTGCACAAAAATTAAACGGGGTTGAAACACTTCAAAAATATTGCACTCAGGAAAAAAATAGCATATGTAAACAAATGTTATTACTGTAAAAAAAAAAAAGTCTACAATTTAAAGACAACAGGTAAAATAACCTTTATCATTTTATTTTGCTACAAACTGGGTTTCTTTGGATTTACATGCGTTTCAAGCTGCACAACAAAATATTGCACTTAAAATAATGTAAACAAATGACACTACTGTAAAGAAAGTCTACATTTCAAAGACTATGAGGTAAAATAGCCTTTATAATTTAAAGTAGCCTTTACAATATAAAAGTGACAGAGGAAACAGGCTTTCAGCAGATTTCTTTTTTCCCTTTCTGGGTTTCTTTGAATTCACATGCGTTTCAAGTTGTGCAATAAAAACACCGGCCTGTCCACAGCATCTGTCTTGAGAGCAGCACGGTGACCTGTAACAATATTTCCTCCTGTGCTGAAAGCCCTCTCAGAAGGGCTGCTTGAGGCAGGGATGCACAGGTACTTTTTTGCTAGTTTCCCAAGTCTGGGGAAATGTATTTCTTGCATTTTCCACCAGTCAAGTGGATTTACGTCACTGTCCACCTCAGGTATCATTAAGTAGCTCTGGATCTCCTTTTCAATAGCACTGCGCAGAGACTCACCTCTGAATTCCTGTGGTTTCTTGAAATAACTACCAAAATACTTTTTTCTCTTTTTTGCTGGTTCACTGGTGTCGTCACCTGCAACAGGTTCTGCTGTCATAACATGAGCAGAAGCAGTTGAGGGGCCTGGGCTAGGGCTGTCTTCCTCTGTCAACATAGCCATGAGTTCTTCTGTCACTGCTGTCCCAATGGCTTTGATTCTGTCATTGTTATTGGAGCGGTTTTTGAACCGGGGATCAAGTCTGGATGCCAAACTCAACAGCTCATCCACACAGTCTTCTGCATACTTGGAGTTCAGGTAGATTTTTTTGGTTAGGTATGTGTCATCAGACTTCACTGCCAGGACTTCAGTGTTGAACAAGAACAACACAGGTTTTAAGTAAGAAACTGTTACGAGTTGCTCACCTGACAGAGCGTCTGTAAATTCTAGCAGAGGACCAAGTGCTTTGCTGACCGCCTCCAGCGCCTCAACATCTTGCCATGTTGGCACAAGGTGCCTGTGCTTTTTGTCTGCAGTTAAAACATGACGAATGGCCTTTTCTTGCTCAAGAAACCTCTCAATCATGCGCTGTCTTGAGCCCCATCTTGTTGGTGACTCTGTGATCAGTTTGTGTTGAGGAAGCTTCAACTGCTCTTGTGCATCAGCAAGTGCTCTTTTCTTTTTCCAGCTGCTGGAAAAAGCAGCAACCACTTTCTTGCCAAACTCCAATGGCTCTGTCTATTCTAGGATCCCTCATGCTCCTCTCTGGAAAACATTTAAAATAGACAAACATAAGATAGACATAATAACATTTTGAGTCCATTGAACATTCAATGTGTGAAATTATGGCATTTTATATTATTTATATTACTATTTTATATTATAATTATTATATTTTACTTTAATTCATCTTATTTATTATATATAAAGCATCTGCTAAATTAAATTAATCTCTCATTTTTATTATATTACTGTTCTATAAAAGCTTTGCTTATTATGTTATTTTTTTGTATTGATAAACATCCTAACAAGATATATTTTACTTGAATATGTTTTCACAGAAGCACCAAAATTGCTTACCAATGGCAATATGAAGTCTGTGGCCAAAACAAGGAAGCCGCTGCCAGTTGTTAATCCGTAGTGCACTGACAACGTTAGCTCCGCTGTCTGTTCTCATGCAAACCATGCGGTCTTCGGGCAACGACCATGATGCCAGCGCATCTTTTAGGCCTTGAGCAATTATGTCACCTGTGTGGTCATCTGGAAAGTAAGATGTCTGCTGACAGTAGCTTTGGAGTTGCCAGGTTTCATCAATGAAATGTGCTGTCAGGGAGAGGTATGGCTCTGACGTTCTGCTTGACCACAGATCGGTTGTTGTAGCAAAATGTAAAACCTTCTGCACTTCATGCGCAAGAGTTTGGCGACATGACTCGTACAATTTAGGCAGCGCTGTTTCACTGAAGTATTTTCGCCCAGGTAGTGTGTATCTTGGGTCTAACATCTTTAAAAGCTGTTTAAAACCATCTCTCTCAACCGCTTGAACTGGCACCATGTCTCTGGCAATGTAATTGGTGACAGCGTTTGTTATATCTTGCCATCTTTCGCTTTTTCTGTCGTAAGGTACTTTCTTGCTAAATGATTCGGCGAAAGTTTGTTGCGTGTGTTTTTTTACCCTGTCTGCTGCAGGCGCATCGTGTTCAGCTGACTCCATCTCCCGAAGCTTGTCATAATTCTCGTATTCACTATGGTGGGTAGTTCGAAGATGGTGAAAGAGATTGGTCATCGCAACCGATTTTCAGCACAGTTTGCAGATCGGCGTCTTTTGACTAACATCCGACCTTTCAAAACCAAACCACCTCCATGCTAGTGATGACGACCCACGTCTAGGAATTAAATCTAGCGTGGATTGTGAGGATGCTGGTGTTTGAATGTCTTCTCTCACAGTTCATTTTAACTTCTGTCGCACACGATAATACTGTATATCGCACACCCCTAACCCTGCAATAATCATTTGCTCAAACTCACTTTTATGAGATGAATGGGGAAAAAAAAAAGAAAATCGGCCAAACATATCAAGCAAAAAAATCGGCATCATATATCGGCCATCGGCTGCCCTGATTGCTAAATATCGGCATCGGCCAGTGAAAAAACCATATCGGTCGACCTCTACTGTTGTTTATTGTTTCACACATCGATAGTTTTATATTGCACAGTTGTTCAATGTGTGGTTTAATTACACATTCGTTAACCTTTTCAATCTAATTAAGTGCTGGGCAGTATACTGGTTCTCTCCGAATACCGGTGTTTATTTTTATTATATGAATTTTTAAAATACCGCAATGCGCCGTATGTCGCTTAAACAACGTTGGGAACACGACACTGTTTGAAAGGGGTCTCTTTTCACTGTTGCACTGTGGTGAGGGAACAGCTGTATGTGTTACTAAGCGTGAAAGCTCAGAAACTAAGGCCCATAAGTATAGAAGCTGTAGAACTAATAGAACGTGATGACACAGAAGAACTCATCCACAATATCCACCACAAATATCCAGCGCCCCTGCCATCAGCTCCCGCGTCTCAAACACACACAAGCACGACTTTAGCACTACATTTAGCAACTTTAAGACCCTTTTAGAGCTTTTTTCCATAGAATATTCATACTGACAAACCTAGTGACTTTTTTGGATAAACCTTAGCTATGGTTCAGTTGGAGGATTTCTCCAGTGCTGTCCCGCGAGCGCGAGGTCTGACTTTCCCGGAGAAGTGTCGCCTCTCTCGGCGTCTGTTCTGTGCAGCGAGCGGCAGAGAAGCACCGCAGCCGACTCCTCAATAAATGAAAACAGCGTTTCCTAGCACCTGTCGCTTACTGATTGTTTGGAATTATAAATATGAGCGTAGTTCGTCTGTTAATATCACATGCATTTTTTTGTTTGTTGTTGTTTTTAGTTTGTTACTCAGACACAGACAGTGCTGCATGAGACAAAAAAGTAATATAGCCAAAACAACTGCATAGCCGCTCTTTAGTGTAGATGCATGTTGATTTTATCAGATGATGCCGCGATTATAAATGAGAGTGACTCCTGGTTAACATGTATTAAAAGGGTTCATGTTTAGTCACTATTTAGTGTGGAATTTTTCCACTATTCACTCATGACAGTAAAAAAAAGGGCATTCTAAGTAAATCTACTGCAGTATTTCCTCTCTCAATCAATAGAAAATATGGTTAACACCCGGTCATGCATGAAAAAAAAATACCTTCATGTACCGTGAAACCGGTATCATTTTGGAAAATACCGTGATATACATTTTTTATCATACCACCCAGCACTATGCATACTTTGTTTTCTAATCAAACATTGTAATGTTGTGATTCATCTCTGAGCTGGTTGGTTCATGGTTAAAGGCTTACAACTAGTTATTGAGGAATCTGTTGAAATGCCTACATAGAATGAACAAGGAAACATACTTTGTTTCAGTTATTCTCCCATGGTCTTTTAATTATTTGTTGCATGTGTTATGAGTACCATATACATCTCGTGAGGTGTTTCTCATAAAATTGGAGAATTTATTATGCATGTCTGGTATGCAGACTTTACTTGCTGTAGTAATCGTGAGTCCTCGTGTTTTTGTTGTGTTGGATACACTACACTCTTAAAAAAAAAAAGGCTTTGAAAGGAGTTTTTCGCAGCAACATCATAGAAGAACCATTTTTGGGTTCCCTAAATCCTTTTAACCATGTTTTCTTTGTGTAAAGAACATTTTAATAACCTTTTTCCACTATAAAGAACCTTTTGTGCAGTGGAAAGTTTCCACTAGGGGTGGGCGCTATACCGTATAATTGACTTTATGGGACGTATGTAGCATAATTACCGAGTGTATTATTTGTTCCGCGAGCCTATCAAATAGGGCCGAGACCCTCTTTGTCAGGGTAGGCGCGTGTTTGTTTTGGTGATTTCAAATGTCAACATTGGCTACCAGAAATCGCTTACCCCACCTTTAAGTGTTTAGCAAATGATCAACATTGTCCATTTTACTGCTTACTGATAAAATCAGTTGTTTGGTGATTGTCAGCCAAAACAAAGCCCCCCCCAAAATGCAATATGATTTTCCTGCCTTTTAAGATACTTTGTTTTGGAAAATGCATTGTGAGCTCAGCCAGTGGGGGGAAAAAAAATCAGAAATGATGGACAAGAGAAATGTTAGTTATATTATCTTAATGTTAAAAAATACCAAATGTTAATGTAATTAACATGCACTACTTTATCTAATTGGCTAATTATGTGTGCTTGCTGTATGTACTTATGCTGGAATTGGATGTGACTGGAAACTACCACATTTCTCCTTTGTTAGTGTAATTTCAATCAATTTGGGTCAGAAATCTCCATTCGCACTGATAAAAGGAAACTGCTTTTTAGCTGCTGCTGTCTTGATCATTGTATGATTTGATTTAGGCCAAATATTGTCATAATGTGCTTGTATTCCCTCCAGAAACCCAGAGCTCACACATGATATTAGTTTATTTTTAGTTCCCGTCTCTCATGTCGTCTGAGTTCTTCTTCTTTACTGTTTCTCTCTGTTTGTGTTCATCTTTTCTGTAGATGGGGTCGAGGATTTGGACTGTTGGGTACCATTTTTGGGAACGACAGTGCAGTAAACCAGCCAAACAGTGTCTATGGAATCTTGTTTTATATCTTTCAACTGTTACTAGGTAAGAACAGCGTCAACCGCATTGATCTGCAGATAATGACAGTTTAACATCAGCAGGTACTTACAGCAGGTAGAAAGTATGGCAGATATTACGAGTCCGATGAATGTCTTTGGTCATTGTGTGCATCGTTTTTGACCGTCTGTTTTGCATCAAGTTCAACTTCCATTTTATTTCCACTTGTAATTTTCTCAACTGCTTGATTTTCTGTATTGTTGCAAAATGTGAACTGTATTATCTACAGAATTATATCAGCTATGCATTAAAAGTTGTATATATATATAGTACATCCAACTTTACCTACATACATAGTTTACTCACATAAAGCAATATATACCATATAGCAAATCTCTGTTGTGATAATATAAACGCTTTTATTGCCCAGCTCTAATCTGCTAAATGCGACTATAAGGCATGAAGATGATGTAAACATTAACCTCATAATTTTTCTATAAAACCGCTTTGAGACAATTTGTATTGTGAATATACGAATAAATTTGACTCAATAATTATGAAAACAAGATAACTGAGATAAAATGATTGTTGTTTAGTCGTTTTCAGGAAGTTGAGGAAGTGCACTACAACATAGTTTATCTTCTTATTTTTATTTCATGAATTTGTATTGTTTTTATATTATTTATTTAAATGTGTAAATGTAATACATTTATTTATATTATTTCAATTTATCTTTACTTTTTTTTCTTTTTTTTTTTACATTTTTTTCTATCAGTTGAATTATATTTGAAGTTTAGAGAAATGTACCCTTTATTGAAAATGTTTTTTATTAAGTACAAAAAATGGGTGATGTTTTCGAAGTCAGTGAGTAATAGTGCTAAACAATCATGATCTCAATATTGACCTTGATTATGATTTTTTAATAATTGAGCAGCCCTAGTTTAAACACAAGAACACACATGGTGTCCACAGCCTCTCAATCTACTGTTACTTTTGTAGGAATTGTTAAAACTGTTCGGTGATACCGTTTTTGTCTCTATCTAGGTTTATTTGTGAAAGATTATTAAAGTTCACATTAATTTGTGCAGTGTACAGTGTCTGCCATTGGCCATAGATGAATATAAACACATATAATTTCCTGAGACGGATACTGTAAGGGACTTGTGAGCGTGTCTGGTTATAGTAAGAACATTGCTTTCTGTAATCTGAAGCAGTCTCACAGACCTCTGAATTATGACCCTCACTTGTCCATGTCTGTCATCGCTGACGGCTAAAATATCTTAGCGTTTCAGTGCGATAAGGCACGTGTCAAACATTCACAACCTTAGTTTAACCCCATGACTCTCTGGACAGCGTTTGAGTTACTGCTGTATCAGTTTCTCTAATGTTTGTCATTCCCTTCGTCCGGGTTATTATTGTTAAATAAAACTATACTAAAACATTTTTTTTCAATTTAAATAAAGCTAATAAAAGTAATATTAGATGAAAAACGAGCTAAATGAAAATTAGAAACATTGTCTTGGCAACTAAATTGAAACACTAAATTTACTAACTGGAAATGAAAAATTAACTAAACTGACACTGAAATAAATATAAATTAAACCTAAATTGAAAAATAAAAATGACTAAAAATGTTATAATTAATGAAAACTGAAAATATAAAAATAAACACTAACTCAATATATTAATATAAACTATACTAGTATAGCCAGTATAAATAATACTAAACATAAAACCATGTCTGCATTTAGGGCTGGGTATCGATTCAGATGTCACGATTCGATTACATTTCGATTCGCAAGCTCTCGATTCGATTCTCGATTTTTTTGATTACATTCAGTGAATATAGTTTTAATAGAAATGCTATTGATATTTCTAAAAAATTAACAGTAAACATCAGTTTACAAATGGTGAATTAATAAAAAGAAATTAAGCCACATGCCTGTATTTTAAACCTTTTTTTAAACAATAGTAGGGCCCTATAAAATGTTCTTAATTTTTCTGGTAATCAGATGAAGGCATAAAACATTAATTTAATTTATCCTAAATGATAATTAAACCCTTTTATTTTTTGGCAAACAAAGTGCTGCACAACAGAGGTTTACTGTTCAAATTAAAAAGAAAACAGATGTGATTATTCCTTTAAAAATAAAGATTTATTAATATTTATTAGTAGTAGTAGCATTGATTCTTAAGACTGCTAAATAATAATATATTCTGACAGTTTAACGTTAAACTAAACTTTTATTTTGACGGGTTGCCGTGAAGAACTTGCAGCTGCTGTGTATGTGATATGACGGTAGTTTTTTCAAATGAAACAATAAAATGCTAAGGAGGACCCACGAGCAGCTGGAGATGACATTTGTGTTCATATCATCATAAAGTGAGACGGCAGAAGCTGAAAACACCGCGAGCGTCATCCGCGCTTTAGTATGTGTGTAGTAAACAAAACAGTGCGCCGCGCCATCCGCCATTCATTCATTGCGGAAATCATGGCGCCTTATGCGTGATATCAAATGCTTCCGCAGATTTATAGTATTACTATAGCACTTCACCGGAGCGTTGCAAATCACGCGTATGGCCATGATAAGTGCTGAATGAATGACAGAATTTCTGTTGTAACATCGCGCAAGGTAAATAAGGGTGACATCTGGTGGAGAAGACTAATGATAAGATTCACGTTAATCAGATCTTGTTTTAAATGTGTGCTGAAATAAATACTGGAAAAGATCGATTCGCGGCTTTTGAGAATCGATATCGAATCGAGTGGTAGAGTGGCACAATCAATCGATTGTGATTGGGATGCTAAATGCAACCCTTTAATTTTCAGCCCAAAATACATTTTATTTTGCGCAAAAAAACAAGAACAAAGAAGAGCTTTTGCATTGTGACATTTATTTTCATGATAATTAAGCACATTCCCTTCAATTCTTGTTTCTGTTATGTGAATAAAATAGATTATTTAAATTTTGGAGCATTTATGAATAATAGTAGCATATGATTTATTACTTTAAAAACAAATCATTATAATATTATTATTTTTTAAGGTACTGTATTATAGTAATTACAATATAGTAAAAATAATTAGTAAAATCCCACAATTAAAACATCCTAACACATTACAATAATGTAAATTTGGGGGGAAATGTGCTTAATTGTCATGAAAATGATGATAGTAAAATAATCTTATTGTTTTTGATGAAATGTGACACTGAAATAACTACAACCTGAATTGGCACAAATCTTTAATAGTCCTGATAATTCAACATTTCTTTCGATCGTTATTTCTGTAATGCAAATAAAATGTATTGTTTAAATTTTGAAGCATTTATAAATAATACAAGCATTTGATGTACTACTTTTTTGCCGATTTAAATAAAAATCATTGTATTTGTAGTAGTAGTATTTTTTTTAATACTGTATTATAGTGATGAGAATCTCACCTTTGGGGAAAAACTCACAATTAAAACATCCAAACACATTTCAATAATGACAATTTGGGGGAGATTTGCTTAATTGTCATGAAAATGACAAAAAAGAAAAAAAAAAAAGTATGATCCTAAAATAATCTTTTTGTTTTTGGGATGAAATCCACTGAAATAACTACAACCTGAATTTGCACAAAACTATCTTCACTATAATCTTCAGAAACAAACAGATGTTCATGTTATGTATGATAATGAGCATGAAATGTACTTTGTAAATTCATCCCCCTCAAAACACCTCCAGAACAATTTAAGCCGAATAAAATCTAGAGAAACTAGTCAGCCTCACTGATTGGATTGACTAGTCGAGCATCCTGACCCCTCCCTGCAGACGTCTGCCTCATCATTTCCCCTTGCTTCTTTCCTCAGCGGTCATGTGGGCTTTGCTGACTCAAGTTCCTCTGTGTGTTTGGCTCTGCTGATCTGTCCTCAGGTTCATTGTGCTTCTAAAACTGGACACAGTCAAGTCTTTCTTCACACTATTGCAGCACATTTGCATAATGCCAGCGTGCAGTTCGCTCTTGGAGTGATGGAACGCTGTACGCGTGGAACAGTTTTGCACTTCCTATAAACTGTTTTACATTTTACTGTGCAGTTTCTCGGCTTATTTCCTTATCGATGCATGAATTAATGGACTGGCTGTTGACTCAGTTAATCAAACGAACGGCTCTGTGGCCTCGTATAAAACTCTGTAGATTTCATCGTAAAAGTGCACGTAGGCACAAAAGCTAGATTTTGCGTACGCACAAAAGTTTTCAGATTTATAAAACCATGTGTACATGCATCTCCATCACTATATGGAGCTTACAACGCCTAGTTTTACTATGCATAACCTCATCTGCATATCATATCTATGCATATTCCTATCCACGTGACACCATGTTTAACACCGTCAAAGGTACAAGACGTTAAGGAAACATGAGATACAGACTATAAATGCCATTTGTGCCATACACATTCATTTTTATTGCTAAAAATCATCCGGTATCCTTATGTTTTATAATAAATGTATCAAAATATCCATAAAAAACTGTTTAAAATATTTCTCTGAAAAATAATTTAGAATAGAGTTAATCTCATTCATTTCCACTGACCCAATAATATTTCAATTGTTTAAAAATTTTTTAAATTAAATTAAATTAATGCAGTTTTGCTGATAAGGTGAACATCTATTAGCTATTTTTAGTGGAAAAATATAGGCCTATGTTTATTGCAGTGTAAATACAATTATCTGACTCTGCGCGTCATTGACAAATTATTGTAAAAAGGAACGTGCAAATCTTACCGTTTTCTTCAAGTTGTATCCTTCAAATACAGTGGTATTTTTCATAATGTTGTGGAGATGCCTTCACACGACATCAACACCTCCGTGCAGCTGTGGTTGTACAGTAAGCTATTATCATTGGTCTTATTCAAACCGTACAATAGACCGTTCCACCGAATCCAGCAGTGTCCGCCACAATATCGAAGTGCGCATCTTTGATCATTGTTCTCGCTAAAAATATTTTCTCATAACATGAGATGTGCAGTTTACTTTAAAGATAAATTATTGTGCACCTATATCACCTCCTCGCTGTCAGTAAACATAACATCCAGAGGGAAAAAAAAAAAAAAAAAAAAAAAAAAAAAAAAAAAAACCAGGAACGATCAAGCCCATCCACTACAATAAGTCTGTCTAAATTCATATAATTTTGGTTTAACTTCTGCGTAATGACTTTATGTAATTTCAGTGCTTATCTCCATTAATGAGAGTGGAATATATTTCATGTAAATGTATATGATGAAATGAGTTTAAAATCGTTGTTTACTACATTACTTTTCTCTCTCCAGGAAAAAAAAAGTCAGTACGCATGGGTCAAAGTTTGCGTGCAGGTGTGCAAATTTTCCCGTCAAGTTTTATAAATCACATCTTTTGTGTATAGTGTCGTACGCCTCTTTCAGGGCAGATTTTGTGCGTACGCAATGGTTATAAACGAGGCCCCTGGGCCCTTATTTATCAACAGTGCATAGAAAAGGTTCTATATCTTATCCTACGAATTAGTGCTGGGTGGTATACCGGTTCATACCGAATACCGGTGTTTATTTTTGTTATGATATGAATTTTTAAAATACCGCAATACCGGTGTATGTCGCTTAAACAACGTTCGGAACGTGACACTGTTTGTAAGGGGTCCCTTTTCACTGTTGCACTTTGGTGAGGGAACAGCTGTATGTGTTATTAAGCGTGAAAGTTCTGAAACTGAAGCTGTAGAACTAATAGAACGTGATGACACAGAAGAACTCATCCACAATATCCACACTGACCGCCACAAATATCCACCGCCCCCTGCCATCAGCTCCCGCGTCTCACACACACGAGCGCGACTTTAGCACTAGATTTAGCAACTTTCAGACCCTTTTAGCTGCTTTTTTCCATAGAATATTCATACTGACAAACCTAGAGACTTTTTTGGATAAAGCTTAGCTATGGTTCAGTTGGAAGATTTCTCCAGTGCGGTCCCGCGAACGTTTGGTCTGACTTTCCCGGAGAAGTGTCACCACTCTCGGCGTCTGTTCTGTGCAGTGATCGGCAGAGAAGCACCGCAGCCGACTCCTCGATAAATGAGTACAAAACAGCGTTTCCAATCCTACTGATTGTTTGGAATTATAAATATGAGTGTAGTTCGTCTGTTAATATCACATGCACTTTTTTTTTTTTTAGTTTGTTACTCAGACACAGGCAGTGCGCTGCATGAGACAAAAAAGTAATATAGCCAAAACAACCGCATAGCCGCTCTTTAGTGTAGATGCTTGCTGATTTTATCAGACGATGCCGCGATTATAAATGACAGTGACTCCTGGTTAACATGTATTACCGTGGTTCGTTGTTTATGATTTTGAAAAATACCGTGATATAAATTTTTGGTCATACCGCCCAGCACTACTGCGAATGAAATTTAGAATGTGCCTAAGTACAAGAAAATCCGTATTTATCAAACGTGCGCACGCGTTTCTTACGCACTTGAGTAAGCAATCATTGTTGATAAATCCCACATGAGTGTTAGTAACATGCTCGTTCACGTTCATGGTCATTTGCATTCGGAAACGCCTCCAATGAACCATATATGGTGACAACACCTCCCTTTATAAATCTCGTGAATGTATGTGTCCTCACCGAAATCATGGCAAAGAAAGCGGTACCGACTGAGAAGCCATTCTGTGCTCTCACTCTCAGCGCGGTCTTTGAAAACGCGTTCTCTGCGGAGCACATTGTCAAGTCTTCCAATAACGCAAGATAAGCCATTGTACTTAGACAAACATTTGTCACAGCTGTCTTTTATAGGGTTTGACACCAATTACGCAACTTGTCTGTTTAAAACCAGACAAATGATAAATTGAGTGTTTTATAAAATGCTTTTTATGTGTAGTGTCGCTATTCTACCACTAGGTTCTCTGCGTAGGTGTGCTTATATTTACACACATTTCTACGTATAAGTACAAGTTGGTAGATCCCACACTTTGCGTGAAACTGTTCTTATGCACTCATTACGCACACATCTGTGCGTATGCACTGTTGATAAATTAGGCCACTGGTCTTTTATAATCCTAGTGAGCTGCCTTCTAAGGTGACAATTTAAGACGGCATTGTTGCGCTTCTAATGTGATATGGCAAACAAGGTCATATAAACAGAAAAATGTAAACAGAAAACACAGAATTTGAGACTCACTTCATATTTTCACCTTGCATTTTAAGGTGAAATAAGTTTTTTTCTTGCACTGGTTAATTTTGAGATTTTGCTTCCATGACTTATTTTCTTTCATATAGGTGGAATGCAAATATCCAAAATACACAGTTTAATGTTTTATTTTATTTTATTACACATTACCTATTTATGCCTTTAGATTTCAGTTATAATACATATTGTTAAAGAGTTTTTTCTCCACTTCAGCAGCACTTACATGTAGGGCTGGGTATCGAGTTCGACCGACCGAATTGCCTCGATACCATCGAGTATCAAAAAACGTCTTGTCGTTCGGTACCAAATTTCAATACCTAAGGGGTTAATCTCATCAGCGTCAGTGAGCCAACAAGCCTGCAGCACTTGCCGGTGTGTTCGACTAGAGGCGCGGCGCAGATCGATCATCCGCGAGAGCAATTCGAAAGCGCACGGAGCAGTCTGCTCTCTTTAGCTCTCGTGGTACTGTAATACCACCAGTATAGAGTAGTGCGGGAGCTGCGTGGAGTTCCCATCATATGCAGACAATAAATAAGATTTACATTCCGCTTTTACTCTAAACTCACTTTAAACCACCATCGAGTGTTTGTAATAACTTCCGATTGCCATCTAACAGGGCCGGATTTACGCATTGCTCAAGACATTGAGCAAATAAATTTAACAAACAATAGGGTAAAAAATGACAAACTATTTCCATGTCTTCCACCTTTTTTTATGTAGGCTACGCAAATCAGGCTTTCTTTCTCCTGTTCTCTCTCACAGACGCACACACAGTACAGACACGCGGAGAACTCGAACAGAAACTTCTTGTTCAGCGCTGCACCTCACCCCCCCCCCCGAAAGGAAGGCCGGGGCGAATTTATCAGTAAATAGTTTCGCAGCTTTGGGAAAAAAACAAAAAAGCTAAAAAAAAAAACCAACAAAAATGACATTCTCAGTATCGAGTCACGAAGGAGTTTTAACTTAAGATTCGCTATAGTGCCCGCTGCTGCTGGCGGATGCTAGATGCAGTATTCCCAATCGCACATTATCTTCATCTCCTCTCGCTCTCTCCTCTCTCTCTCTCTCTCTCTCTCATCTCTCTCTCATCTCTCTAATACCCCATTAGACTGCATTAATCACTGTGTAAGCCTGCATAGCTGTCTCAAGCCTCTGTTCCAGCTCTAAAATGACGTTTTCTGGAATTTGCAACGAAGGTTTGGGATGAGTGTGCGTAAAAAAATGAGTTCAACCGCACACGAGATTTCAGGACGGAAACTGTCAAATTGCCTTGAAACAAATATCCGAACAATGTTCCTGATGTTGGTTGGGACTCCGGCCGTTAAAATTTTAGAGAAATAATGCCTCCGGAGGTGGTTATGTTGGCCACGCTATATGGTAGTGTCCTTTCCCGCAGTTCTCAACAATAGACTATTTCGATTTTTATGACTGAACGCAAGCGCTTTATTCCGATAGAACCTGTACGGTTTCCACAGATTAAAAAATTTTTTGTTTGACTTTGGGTTTTAATATTAGGTCTATCTATTAATAGTGAAATTTATTTTTTCTACGTCACGAAATAGGTAAATCCGGCCCTGCCATCTAATGTGTGTTTTGGCCTGTAAGGTTGCTGAAATTAAATATGTTATTACCTCTGAGTCAGAACAGCGATCATGGAAGAGAGAGCACAAGCAGACAGTGCTGGAAACTGCTAATGCTCATCAGTAAATCAGTGGAAAATACAGAGAAATCATGATTCTGTCTGAGCTATGCGTTTTAAAACGAACACGCACTAGTGTAAGTGTAGCTAACAGATGTGTAAACTGAAGATTATTTGAGCTTTATTAAAACTATTTTGAACTGATTTATTGTGTTGGTTACATTTGAATCCTTTGTGCAGTGGCTCAGGAGATGAATCTTTGAGTTTGTATAAACATCAACAAGCTGAAAAATAAAACCAAAGTTTTTTTTTTAGATAATATAATCTTGTTAAAATTGATTTCATAAAATTGGTATTGAAAAAAGTATCATTCAGGAACCGGTATCGATATCGAAACATTTTGAACGATACCCAGCCCTACTTGCATGCACCAAAATTGACAATTTTATTCCTATCTATATTCTGAAGATGTTTACTGAGGGGCTTGTATATTTATCATCATGTCGCGAATCAATTTCTCTTTCACCGGTCAGAAGCAGTGTGAATGATTGTATGTTTAAAATAGAGCCGGACTTAGTTTAACTGTCGGGATTTGTGTCAATCTTGTGCTGCATCCAGTATACAGAATATTATAATGGTTTCGGTTGTCTATAGTAACGTTGTAAAAAAGCAGGTGCCTTTATAGACAGTAAACGACATTGATGCAGCACTGAGTCTGACTAGAGCGGATCCGACAGTAATGTCGCACACAGCACATATGTGTGAGTAAACCTGCTTTTTCCACTGTTGCATTGTCTGTTCCAGACCGTTTGATATAGAAAACTTGTATTGCAAAACAATTGTCTTAATGTGCTGTGATTAATCATCTGATGAAGTATGGTGATATCTATTAGTTAAACATACCATGTTCACCTGAGGTGTCTGGCCTAAGTGTTTTAATTCAAATTTAATCAGAAAATGTATTATTTGACACATGAACAATAATAGGACCCTATAAAATCTGTTTTGTTTTGTTTTCTTTCAAACTCTGTGTTGTTGGTTTTAATTTGATGGATTCTGAGTTTGTATGGTTTACTGCAAATTTGTCAAAAACTGTGGTAATCATATATATATATACAGTGGGTACGGAAAGTATTCAGACCCCCTTACATTTTTCACTCTTTGTTATATTGCAGCCATTTGCTAAAATCATTTAAGTTCATTTTTTTTCCTCATTAATGTACACACAGCACCCCATATTGACAGAAAAACACAGCATTGTTGACATTTTTGCAGATTTATTAAAAAAGAAAAACTGAAATATCACACGGTCCTAAGTATTCAGACCCTTTGCTCAGTATTTAGTAGAAGCACCCTTTTGATCTAATACAGCCATGAGTCTTTTAAGTTTTTCACACCTGGATTTGGGGATCCTCTGCCATTCCTCCTTGCAGATCCTCTCCAGTTCTGTCAGGTTGGATGGTAAACGTTGGTGGACAGCCATTTTTAGGTCTCTCCAGAGATGCTCAATTGGGTTTAAGTCAGGGCTCTGGCTGGGCCATTCAAGAACAGTCACAGAGTTGTTGTGAAGCCACTCCTTCGTTATTTTAGCTGTGTGCTTAGGGTCATTGTTTTGTTGGAAGGTAAACCTTCGGCCCATGTGTGTAGGTCCTGAGCACTCTGGAGAAGGTTTCGTCCAGGATATCCCTGTACTTGGCCGCATCATCTTTCGCTCCCTCGATTGCAACCATTCGTCCTGTCCCTGCAGCTGAAAAACCCCCACAGCATGATGCTGCCACCACCATGTTTTACTGTTGGGACTGTATTGGACAGGTGTGTGTGCAGTGCCTGGTTTTCTCCACACATAACCGCTTAGAATTAAGGCCAAAAAGTTCTATATTGGTCTCATCAGACCAGAGAATCTTATTTCTCCACCATTTGGAGTCCTCCATGCGGCTTTCATGTGTCTTGCACTGAGGAGAGGCTTCCGTCGGGCCACTCTGCCATAAAGCCCCGACTGGTGGAGGGCTGCAGTGATGGCTGACTTTCTACAACTTTCTCCCATCTCCCGACTGCATCTCTGGAGCTCAGCCACAGTGATCTTTGGGTTCTTCTTTACCTCTCTCACCAAGGCTCTTCTCCCCCGATAGCTCAGTTTGGCCGGACGGCCAGCTCTAGGAAGTGTTTTGGTCGTCCCAAACGTCTTCCATTTAGGATTATGGAGGCCACTGTGCTCTTAGGAACCTTAAGTTGAGCAGAAATTTTTTTGTAACCTTGGCAGACCTTGCCTTGCCACCATTCTTCTCTGAGCTCTTCAGGCATTTCCTTTGACCTCATGATTCTCATTTGTTCTGACATGCACTGTGAGTTGTAAGGTCTTATATAGGCAGGTGTGTGGCTTTCCTAATCAAGTCCTATCAATATCTCAAACACAGCTGGATTCAAATGAAGGTGTAGAACCATCTCAAGGATGATCAGAAGAAATGGACAGCACCTGAGTTAAAATATATGAGTGTCACAGCAAAGGGTCTGAAATACTTAGGACCATGTGATATTTCAAATTTTTCTTTTTTAATAAATCTCTGCAATGTCAACTATTCTGTTTTTTTCTGTCAATATGGGGTGCTGTGTGTACATTAATGAGGAAAAAAACTTAACTTGAATGATTTTAGCAAATGGCTGCAATATTGTTAAGAGTGAAAATTTTAAGGGGGTCTGAATACTTTCCGTACCCACTGTATATATATAAGTATTTTTTAAAAGCAGTCGTGTAAATATAACAATTTATTTACAACATCATTGCATTTTTTTGTCAAATAATCTACTGCACACCAGAGGTTTACTGTATGAATTAAAACATGGATGAATTTTTTTGTGTGATATTCCATCAAAAACAATATTATAATACATGGTGGTAGTAGTAGCAGTGATGGTATTAATAGTTTGAGAATAATAAACAGTAATATATTTCTGTGATAATTTCAAGTTAAAACAAAGTTGTTTTTGTTTCGTGGAGTTTTTGTGTGTATTTGACAATGGTTTTTATCAAATAAAATGGTGCAATGCTTGTAAATTAAGATGAAGTTGGAAAAACAAAACAGTCTCTTATCAGCTTCCATTGCAGTTAGACGTGGCCTTTAACGGCTGCTGTCTATGTAGACTGCACTAGGTTTGGAACAGATCCATCCTTTCTAGCCATGAATCAGCAGACAATTGGAGATGCCCTTAATTTCTAAAACCTTGCCATATCGCTTATTTGTGTTATTTATCTCCATGACCCGAATCTCAGTTAGTTCTGTCCTTGTCTCCACCGTTATGTGTGTGTGATCCTGATCCGTTTGTCCTGCTCTGCCCTAATGAAATTTCATGACTGAATAGCGAGACTGTGCCAGAGCGTGTTGAATGCCCTCTGTTCTGGAGATACACTCCTTTTTCTGAAGGGCTCGAGCGAGTGATGAGTGGGGGAAAGGTCAAGCTTGAGTCATGCTCCGCCCTCTTTTAAAGCAGCATCCTCCTTTATTTCCCCATTATGGGGAAGTTGTGGCCTAATGGTTAGAGTGTCGGACTCGTAACCCAAAGGTTGGCAGGGATTGTAGGTGGGGGGAGTGAATGTGCAGCGCTCTCTCCCACCTTCAATACCACGACTGAGGTGCCCTTGAGCAAGGCACCGAACCCCCAACTGCTCCCCGGGTGCCACAGCATAAAAAATGGCTGCCCACTGCTCCGGGTGTGTGTTCACGGTGTGTGTGTGTGCACTTTGGATGGGATAAATCCAGAGCACTAATTCCGAGTATGGGTCACCATACTTGGCCACATGTCACTTCACTCCTAACTCCAATGTAACCTCATAAGCGAGTGATTTGTGTGTGTGTTATAGAAATAGAAACACAGCCTGTGTGACAATACAGGTGTCATTCTACAGTATTCATCATTTTGCCATTGTTCAGTGACAAGTGAATGACAAACAGTAAAGGAGTTGAGTAGGTTTTGCTTAGAGTTTTCTTCTTGTTACACTCTAGCAAGATCTGAATTTCAGTGTGATTTATAAGTAATTATTGCTGCTAAAAGAACCCCAAAATCTTATATTGCTGTGATTCAGCAGGTCAAGAAATCTTTCAAATAAGAAATTAACATAATATATTGGGCATTATAATTGTAGTAAATATAATTGATTCATAATTGCTGTTTTGAAAGTTTTACTATTAAGCATATTTTACTGAACTGTCTTGCTATTAGATATTACATATTAGACAACCCTACCATTAGACAACGATTATATTCAGAAATGTCATTTATTGATGTGTTTTTATAAAGGTTTCAAAATTAAAAAATGTAATCAAATATTACTTTTTTTTTTTGAATTTCACGAATATAGCTTTCTGATATGGCATTAAATAATAACAATCTAAAAATATTAAATCAAAAGATTTTATATAGTTGATTTTCTAATGTTATAAGAAGTATATTTTTTATTTTACTTTCATATTATTTTATTTTATATATTGTTTAGCTTTTCTGAATAGCATGAGAACAGTATAAACTATATACGTGTATATATATATATATATTATATTATACACACACAGTTTCTCACAGACTGAGTACACCCCTCACATTTTTGTATATATTTTATTATATCTTTTCATGCGACAACACTGAGCAAATGACACTTTGCTGCAATGTAAAGTAGTGAGTGTACAGCTTGTATAGCATTCTAAATTTGCTGTCCCCTTAAATAGCTCAACACACAGCCGTTAATATCTAAACCGCTGGCCACAAAAGTGAGTACACCCTTAAGTGAAAATTTCCAAATGGGCCCAATTAGCCATTTTCTCTCCCCGTTGTCATGTGACTCATTAGTGTTACAAGTTCTCAGGTGTGAATGGGGAGCAGGTGTTTTAAATTTGGTGTTATCGCTCTCACTTTCTCATACTTGTCACTGGAAGTTCAACATGGCACCTTATGGCAAAGAACTCTCTGAGGGTCTGAAAAAAATAATTGTTGCTCTACTTAAAGATGGCATAGGCTATAAGAAGATGCCAAGACCCTGAAACTGAGCTGCAGCACGGTGGCCAAGACCATACAGCGGTTTAACAGGAAATGTTCCACTCAGAACAGGCCTGGCCATGGTCGACCAAAGAAGTTGAGTCCACGTGCTCATCGTCTTATCCAGAGGTTGTGTTTGGGAAATAGACGTATGAGTGCTGCTAGCATTGCTGCAGAGGTTGAAGGGGTTGGGGGTCAGCCTGTCAGTGCTCAGACCATTCGCCGCACACTGCATCAAATTGGTCTGAATGGCTGTCACCCCAGAAGGAAGCCTCTTCTAAAGATAATGCACAAGAAAGCCCGCAAACAGTTTACTGAAGACAAGCAGACTAAGGACATGGATTACTGGAACCATGTCCTGTGGTCTGATGAGACCAAGATAAACTTATTTGGTTCAGATGGTGTCAAGCGTGTGTGGCGGCAACCAGGTGAGGAGTACAAAGACAAGTGTGTCTTGTCTACAGTAAAGCATGGTGGTGGGAGTGTCTTGGTCTGGGGCTGCATGAGTGCTGCCGTCACTGGGGAGCTACAGTTCATTGAGGGATCCATGAATGCCAACATGTACTGTGACATACTGAGCAGAGCATGATCCCCTCCCTTCGGAGACTGGGCCGCAGGCCAGTATTCCACCAATATAACGACCCCAAACACACCTCCAAGACGACCACTGCCTTGCTAAAGAAGCTGAGGGTAAAGGTGATGGATTGGCCAAGCATGTCTCCAGACCTAAACCCTATTGAGCATCTGTGGGGCATCCTCAAATGGAAGGTGGAGGAGTGCAAGGTCTCTAACATCCACAAGCTCCATGATGTTGTCATGGAGAAGTGGAAGAGGACTCCATGCACAAGAAGGTTAATGCAGTGCTGGAAAATAATGGTGGCCAAACAAAATATTGACACTTTGGGCCCAAATTGGACATTTTCACTTAGTGGTGTACTCACTTTTGTGGCCAGCGGTTTAGACATTAATGGCTCGTGTTATTGTTACTCTTGAGAAACAGGGACACAAAGGCAAATTTACACTGTTATACAACTGTACACTCACTCCTTTACATTGTAGCAAAGTGTCATTTCTTCAGTGTTGTCACATAAAGATATAGATAACCTATTTACAAAATGTGAGGGGTGCATTATTTTGTATGTTGTATGGAATAATATATATATAATTATATCTTTATATAGATATATATATATATATATATATATATATATATATATATATATTAGGGGTGTGAAAATGCGATTGCGTAATACCTTGTTTAAAAAATCGATATGCCGATATGCGATACAATAGTCTAAAGTGTGTAAAATCATTTCAATTATATTTTAAATATTAAAAAACAATTTATATACCAATGTGTTTCACATTCTTTCTTGGAAAAGAAAGAATCACTACAACTTCTGAAATTGACCAGCAGTGTTTTAGCATTACATAAAAAGTATTGTCACAAATCAGAAAATGTAATTTTAACATCAGTGGGAACATGCAAACAACAAAAAAATTTAATGACACTAATTTTATATCATTGTAACTTTGCTTTCCACACATTTTAAGTACTACTTCATATACCACAGCAAAACTATAGTCTGAGAAAGTTCAAACATGATTAAAGGCAAGTGAACAGTCAGTAAAAAAAAGAAAGAAATACACAATTTACAAGCATAGCTAAAATGAACGGTAGTATTCAGGTACAGAAATTTAATTAAGTGTAAAATAACACTGCATATTGTTCACTGTATGAATTAAATTTAGAATAATCTTTGTTATAGCTGTTTTGTTGTTTGATTTAACATTAGTGACATATTCAGCAGCACGTATTTATAGGCTGCTGTCCCTTTAAATCCGACTACACGGATCGAGTATAATGATACACATCCGATTTCTCAGCTGTTTACATACATTTAAAACGTAACCGACTGCGTTTACGAGAATGATCATCAAGACGGGTACTATTGACATAATTCTTTGTGTATGTGTCTGTTCAAACATGAAGGTGGTGATGCTAAAGACGAATCAATGCGTGTTTGTGCGCCATCTGCACGTGTGTGTTGTTGTGTGGTGCACACTTTGCATGTCTGCGGGCAGAAGGAAGATACACTGTGTGAGATGCGTCGCGTGTGCGCGTGCCTTCAGGGTGGGCAGATAGCAAGACGAGACGGTAAAGAGTCGTTTTCTGCAACTTATTGCCACTTACAACGTCTTTGAACATCAAGTAATTCTCTTCTATATGGGCCGAACTAACTTTGACCTTTGCACAAAATTGCAAACCGTTGTGATTTATGTATCCTATCGGAAAAAGTCAGCTATCGCACGCCCTTGCGATTGCTATCGCGCTATTTACTTTGCGTATTTCGTATTCGTGCAGGCCTTATATATATTAGTGCTGTCAAACGATTCAGCACATCCAAAATAAAAGCTTTTGTTTATATGTGTGTACTGTGTATATTTATTATACAGTGGGGCAAAAAAGTATTTAGTCAGCCACCAATTGTGCAAGTTCTCACACTTAAAAAGATGAGAGAGGCCTGTAATTTTCATCATAGGTATACCTCAACTATTAGAGACCAAATGCTAAAAAAAATCTAGAAAATCACATTGTAGGATTTTTTAAAGAATTAATTGGTAATTCCTCGGTAAAATAAGTATTTGGTCACCTACAAACAAGCAAGATTTCTGGCTCTCACAGACCTGTAACTTCTTCTTTAAGAGGCTCCTCTGTCCTCCACTCGTTACCTGTATTAATGGCATTTGTTTGAACTCGTTGTCAGTATAAAATACACCTGTCCACAACCTCAAACAGTCACACTCAAACTCCACCATGGCCAAGACCAAAGGACTGTCAAAGGACACCAGAAACAAAATTGTAGACCTGCATCGGGCTGGGAAGACTGAATCTGCAATAGTTTAGCAGCTTGGTGTGACGAAATCAACTGTGGGAGCAATTATTAGAAAATGGAAGACTTACAAGACCACTGATAATCTCCCTCGATCTGGGCTCCACGCAAGATCTCACCCCGTGGGGTCTAAATGATCCCAGAACCACACGGGGGGATCTAGTGAATGACCTGCAGAGAGCTGGACCAAAGTAACAAGTTCTACCTCAGTAACACACTGCGCCGCCAGGGACTCAAATCCTGCTGTGCCAGACGTGTCCCCCTGCTTAAGCCTGTACATGTCCAGGCCTGTCTGAAGTTTGCTTGAGAGCATTTGGATGATCCAGAAGAGTATTGGGAGAATGTCATATGGTCAGATTAAACCAAAATATAACGTTTTGGTAAAAACTCAACTTGTCGTGGTTGGAGGAGAAAGAATGCTGAGTTGCATCCAAAGAACACCATACCTACTGTGAAGCATGGGTGTGGAAACATCATGCTTTGGGGCTGTTTTTCTGCAAAGGGACCAGGACGACTGATCCGTGTAAACGAAAGAATGAATGGGGTCATGTATTGTGAGATTTTGAGTGAAAACTTCCTTCTATCAGCAAGGGCATTGAAGATGAAACTTGGCTGGGTCTTTCAGCATGACAATGATCCAAACACACCGCCCGGGCAACGAAGGAGTGTGGCTTCGTAAGAAGCATTTCAAGGACCTGGAGTGGCCTAGCCAGTCTCCAGAACTCAACCCCATAGAAAATCTTTGGAGGGAGTTGAAAATCCGAGTTGCCCAGCGACAGCCCCAAAACATTACTGCTCTAGAGGAGATCTGCATGAGGAATGGGCCAAAATACCAGCAACATTGTGTGAAAACCTTGTGAAGACTTACATAAAACGTTTGACCTCTGTCATTGCTAACAAAGGGTATATAACAAAGTATTGCGATGAAATTTTGTTATTGACCAAATACTTATTTCCACCATAATTTGCAAATAAATTCTTTAAAAATCCTACAATGTTATTTTCTGGATTTTTTTTCCTCATTTTGCCTCTCATAGTTGAGGTATACCTATGATGAAAATTACAGGCCTCTCTCATATTTTTAAGTGGGAGAACTCGCACAATTAATGGCTGACTAAATACTTTTTTTCCCCAATGTTATATAGACATACACAACATATAGTACTTATCTATGAAAATATTTTAATATATAGACCTAATCACTAATTTATAACTTAAATGTTATATTTAAAAATATTTACTGTGTGTACTCCTGTGGTATACAAGTGGTGTGAAAGCTGTTGGCCCCTTCCTGGTTTTTTACATTTTTGCATATTTGTACCACTTAGAAAGCAGATCCTCAAACACATTTTCAATTACACAAGATTAATGCAGTAAATACAAAATGTCAGTTTTTAAATGATTGTTATTTTATTAAGGGAAAAAAGTTGTCCAAACCTGCTTGGCCCTACGTGAAAAAGTAATTGCCACCTAAATCTAATAACTGGTTGTGCCACGCTTTGCAGCAACGACTGCAATCAAGCATTGCGATAACTGGCAATGATTCTTTCACATCGCTGTGGAGGAATTTTGGCCCACTCTTCTTTGCAGATTTGTTTTAATTCAGCCACATTGGAGGGTTTTCGAGCATGAATGGACTGTTTTAGCATCTCAATCGGATTTAAGTCCGGACTTTGACTTAGCCACTCCAAAACCTTCTTTTTGTTTTTCTTGAGCCATTCAGAGTTGGACTTGCTGTTGTGTTTGGGATCATTGTCCTGCTGCATATCCCAAGTGCGCTTGAGCTTGAGGTCACAAAACTGATGGCCGGACATTCTCCTTCAGGTTTTTCTGATAGAGTGCAGAATTCATGGTTTCATCAGTTATGGCAAGTTGTCCAGGTCTTGAAGCTGCAAAGCAGCCCCAGACCATTACACTACGACCACTATGTTTGACTGTTGGTATGATGTGCTTTTTATGAAATGCTGTGTTGGTTTTACGCCAGATGTAACGGGACACACACCTTCCAAAAAGTTCAACTTTTGTCTCGTCAGTCCACATAGTATTTTCCCAAAAGTCTTGGGGATAATTAAGATATTTTTTTGGCAAATGAGAGACGAGCATTTTTGTTCTTTTTGGTCAGCAGTGGCTTTTTTTTGCCTTGGAACTCTCCCATGGATGCAATATTTGCCCAGTCTATTTCTTGTTGTTGAATCATGAACACTGAACTTAACTGTGGCAAGTGAGGCCTGCATTTCTTTAGATGTTGTTCTGGGTTCTTTTATGACCTCTTGGATGAGTCGTCATTGCGCTCTTGTAATTTTGGTTGGCCGGCAACTCCTTGGAAGGTTCACCATTGTTCCAAGTTTGCTCAATTTGTGGATAATGGCTCTGACCATGGTTCGCTGGAGTCCCAAGCCTTAGAAATGGCTTTATAATCCTTTCCAGACTGATATATGTCAACTATTTTGTTTCTCATCTGTTGTTGAATTTCTTTAGATCGCAGCATAATGTGTTGCTCTTTAAGCATGCTTCACTTTGTCAGACAGGTTCTATTTAAGTGATTTCTTGATTCAACAGGTCTGGCAGTAATCAGGCCTGGGTGTGGCTAGTGAAATTTAACCCAACTTTCTAAAATAATATGGTTAATCACAAATCTTTCATGATTTAACAGGAGGGGGCAATTAATTTTTTCACGTATGGCCACGTAGGTTTTGGACAGCTTTTTTCCCTTAATAATAAAAACCTTCATTTAAAAACTGCATTTTGTGTTTATTTGCATTATCTTTGTGTAATATTTAAATTAGTTTGATGATCTGAAACATTAAAGTGTGACCAACATGCAAAAAAATAAGAAATCAGGAAAAGGACCAACACTTTTTCACACCACTGTATTTGTAATATAGATATATATGATATATATATTATCTTATATATATGTATGATATAATACTTTTGCAGATCTAACTATAAAATTAAAACCATAATAATAATAGAAATAAAAAATATAAAAACCAGACTGGTTTGTATAGTTACTTTGTAATATTGTAAGTAGCGTCATTGTATATTGTTTAAACTATATATATTTTATAGTATGTTGTTCCATGAATATAGCTCTTTAATGCTGAATGGTACTAAAAGAAAAATGGCTGCATCATTTTTTACGCTGCTACTTGTACCTCTGAAGTGTATTCATGTATATTTGATGCAGTTGCTGTGGTAGTGAACTCTCTGCAGTGCTCTTTTTGGTGTTGTTCTTCAGTGCATTAACCGTTGTGTGTGTGTGTGCGCAGGTTTGACGGCCAGTGCGATGGCTGCTCTGATTCTCATGACCACCTCCATCGCATCAGTGATGGGCTCCCTCTACCTGGGCTACATCCTCTACTTCGTCCTTAAGGACTTCTGCTTCATCTGCGTCACCACATACGCACTGAACTTCATCTTGTTTGTGCTCAACTACAAGCGACTGGTTTACTTGAACGAGGCCTGGAAGCAGCAGCTCCAAGCCAAGCAGGACTAGACACACAAAAACAACGATGACAAAAGTATAGAAGGATAACAAATCATCCAACACGTGGGGAAAATGTGACCTCTGAAAAATGTGTGACTTGCCACCAGGAGACCTTGCTTCCAAACAAATGTTCATTCTGTTGTGTGTGTGTGTGTGTGTGTGTGTGTGTGTGTGTGTGTTTGTGTGTTTAAGACGAAAAAAAAAATTATCTTTAGGGGCCACAGATCACAGGTTCATTCCATTGCAAGGAAGGATTGGAAAACAGAAACCCAAATCTTTGTCCGCTTTGATTTCTCGTTGGTTTTCTTTGTTCCCTGAGATGAGAGAGAGAGCGAGAGAGAGCGGTCGGAAAGCACTTACGAAACAAACAGAAGAGGGTGTCCTTTCCCTGAGGAATAAATAATGGAGAAAACAATGTGAGAAATTCTGTTTACTTGAATCCACTGGGAATGTCGTTGCTCTTTGGGAGCAGCTGATTCCAGCGGGACTGAATTTAAGGGTTATAAAGGGTAAACACGAATGATCATGAGGCTAAGCAGAGATGATTCCACAAAAATGACGGATTGCTATCATTGAAACGACAAATAAAGTGTAATTGTTTGTTTACAGATTTTTATTTTATTTTTATTGTTGTTTTGGAAGAGGACCACTCATAAAACAAGGACGAATGTGAGCTGTATGTGTGTAGATCAGATTGGTTTGTGACTACTTTTTTTATTCGTTTGTTTTGCAGTTCTGTAAATAGCTGCCGCAAAGCAATATTCCAGACTAGTTTGTGTTTTACCGTTGAAACATTAAAAAGTCCCAATCTATGGCATGTACGTCACTTCCAGTGAGTGCTTTTAACAGGGATTGTGCGGGTTATTCTTTGTGCAAGTGTTCTAGCATTTTACTCATCTTAAGGGGGTCTTGATCCAGGATAAATGTTGCATTTGTCGTGTTGGAATTACTGTAGTTGAGATGATTGAGACTTGAGAATAATTTTTTTCTCCGCCAGCGCTTGTTGTAACACCTGTTTTTAAAGGATTACTATACCCATTCACAAAAATGAAAAAGTGTTGAAAACCTACTCACCCTCAGGCCATCCAAGATTAGGATGAGTTTGTTTCTTCATCAGATTTGGAGAAATGTGGCATTGCATCACTTGCTCACCAATGGACTCTCTTTAGTGAATGGGTGCCGTCAGAATGTGATTCCAAACAGCTGATAAAACATCACAATAATCCACAAGTAATCCATATGACTCCAGTCCATCAATGAACATCTGGAGAAGACAAAAGCTGCGTGTTTGAAAGAAACAAATCCATCATTAATGTGTTTTAACTTTTAACTGACGCTTCTGGCTAGTATCCACAATAAGGCTTCCTCCAGTGAAAAAGTCCATCTCCTGTTGTCTCTCACATCAAAATCCAGCCAGATATTAGTTTTGGCTTGTAAACAGCGCTTGATCTGTGCAGATTTCTCTCCTGATTCAGACCAGAACACTTTTTCACTGGAGGAAGTGTTATTATGGATTATGGTGGTGTGGATTATTGTGATTGTTTTTATCAGCTGTTTGGACTCTCATTCTGACGGCACCCATTCACTGCAGAGGATCCATTGCTGAGACACTGATGCAATGCTACATTTCTCCATGAACAAACAAACTTAATGTTAATACACTCATCAGAAACTTAAATTTGTGGTAATTCCAACAATTTCAGATTGAAAAGACCTAATCAGTGTGTTCCTGGAGATGTCGGACATCAACTTTAGACTGCTTTTTTATTGTTGGTTTCATATGTACACTAAGGTTCCTTATAGAAGTAAGCAGAGAGATTTCACCCTCTCCCAGGTTTCCACTCTTTGTGCTCGAGTTTTTAGGTTTATATCGTCTAGTCCAGTGGATCTCAATTCCAGTCCTCGAGTACCACAGCTCTGCATATTTTGCATGTCTCTTATTTA
Organism: Sinocyclocheilus anophthalmus; assembly: GCA_018155175.1. Lineage (NCBI taxonomy): Eukaryota > Metazoa > Chordata > Actinopteri > Cypriniformes > Cyprinidae > Sinocyclocheilus > Sinocyclocheilus anophthalmus. The sequence continues at coordinate 59,155 of JADLZN010003143.1, read as the reverse complement.
ACACACCTGATTCAGATAACCAGCTCATTAGAAGAGAGCTCCATGCATGAAGTGTTCCGATTGACATGATCCCTACACAGTGTTCACTGACGGCACCCATTCACCGCAGAGGATCCATTGCTGAGCAAGTGATGCAATGCAATTTAAATTCACGTCTCGCACACTTTAATGCCCTATGAATGGATACGCTCCCTTCGAACTGGAATCATGACAGAATATCCGGTGATGTCCACTTCACAGGGTACTTGCGGTCAAATAAAACAAACATCTGAAGTGATAAGAGATGCATACAAAATGTGCAGAGCGGTGGTACGTGAGGACTGCAATTGAGAACCACTGGGCCAGTCCATCACACTCAAAGCTACCGTTTCTTATCATTTTTGTGTTTAGTTGGTGATTTTCACGTGAATAGTATGAGACATCACATGAGCTGCATCTACTGTACGACTGTAAAGTAATTTACCATACTTCTGTTACCCAGAAACCCCTTGACCTTGACCTGAAACATCACTTTGACCTTTCCATGAAATTACAAGTACCCACAATTCTTGATCCCCTTCACTTCTACCTCTCAGTATTTGTCTCTAGCTGTTTTGATGTCAACGGATGCAACAGAAGAGTCAAAACCTGCCAGTTTTAGTCCCTCTTTAAGTTTTATTTGGTGTCAAAGTGCGTCAGAGTTTTCCGTGTGCATTTGGATCCACAATATCACTGATACACTTAAAAAAAATAAAATAAAGGTTTTTGTTGGCATTGATGGTTCCTTAAAGAACCTTCAACATCAATGGAATCTTTCCGTTCCACTAAAGGTTCTTTATAATGAAAATGAAATATTAAAATGTTCTTCAGACTATGTAAAAATAATTGAAAGGTTCTTTGGGGAACCAAAAAACCACTCCCCTTTTGAAACCTTTATTTTTAAGAGTTTATTGTTTTATATCAGCACTTGCACTGTCGTATTAGACATTGAAAGTCATTATTTTGTCAGTTCACAATGAAAACTTGATCTGAATTTACCAACTATCCAACCCAGTATTGCACAAGTCAAACCCATCAACATTTACTGGTGATGTTGAGCTAATTTCAGTCTTCGAATTGGCCATCAGGTGTGCATTGTGTAGATGATGGGAGCTACTGGAACATGCAAATGTGCTGAATTGAATTGAATTGTGAACTTGAAATGACGTGAATGAAAATGAGGCTGTGAGTGATTGATCTTAAGACTGTTGGCCGATTGTTCAGTTGACAAAACATTGAAAATGCATTGTTTACTGGAAAACAGTAGATATGAATCTGTAAGTTTGCTCCTCACAGTCTTGTTTTCACTCACAACAATTTAAAAATGGTTTCTACCCAAACTAAACTCTATGGCTTGGTGGTGTTGAGTTATTGCTTGCCCGGTTGGTTTAATTTATTGACCTTTCTTTAGTTGATGATGCTTTTGTGAAGCAGTCTTTGTCTGTGTGGCTGAACTGGGATCTTCGTAACGTGTTTTCAGCCAAACTTGCGAACAAATCGATTGGTCGTTGGAGTTTCGCAGCTCAATTCTACAGCAGAGTTGATGTGATTTGTACATTAGTCGCGTGTTCTGTTGGTTTTATATATTTCACGCAGACTAATTATGATGCCAGAACATAATTTCTCCAATTAAAGTCAACATGAAAGAGTTTGCAACCCTTTTTACTTGAGAATGTGATGTTTCTCAGAGTGAATTTTATTGTGAATTGGATTGTGAAAAGGATCTGATTGTAAATATTATTTTTTTTTATTAACCAATAACCTGAGCAACATGATCTTAAGTCGTTTTATGTGCGTTTCAAGTTATTGTGCGTTGGCGAAAGATTATGAACATTGTAATAATGTGAATTAAGAGTAGCAAAAAAAAGATTTTAGTACTCAGTATCTTTGTCTTGTTTTCCAGTGCAAATATCTAAACATTCATAAATCACATACATACCCTTACAACCATATGAGAAAGCAACATAAGATATTACGTTTTTTCTGAGTAAAAAAAAAAAAAAGTATCAAATGAAGTGTTTATTGATAGCATACAATAAAAAAAACTTGCCAAAGGGGTCTGAATTTTTTATTTATTTTTTTTACTTTAGCGTTCTATTTGTTCTGATACCCATTGTCAAAGATATTTTTCTTGTTTTAAGTAAAAACTCATTTAATTTAGGTACTTTGTACATTTTGCTAAATATATCTTAATTTAAGAATGTTTTGTACTGGAAAATGACTAAATTAAGACAAAATACTAAGAAAATCATTTTTGCAGTGCATTAAGAAAGTAAATCGACTGTTTTGATGTTATGTTGACTTTAAACAAGATGACATCTAAGGCTTTTGGGGAAAAAACCCCAATGTTTTATTGCATATTCAATTTATATCCAATTCAAATGACAAGGAATGACATAGACCCCCAAAAATGTCGTAAAAGGGTTGCCTTCACAATGTTAAATTCATTAAAAGTGCCTTCTGTATGTCCACTGGGCCTTGACGTTTGGAGTTAAGTCTGCTTGCCTCTATAGGGGTTAGTTAAGACAGAGATTGGTGACCACTGAAATATTTGCGGTGTTATTGTCTCATAACTCACCTTTTAAAAAGCAAAAACTATAAACCCAAATCATTTGGTTGTTCCTTGTATCTCATGTCGTATTATTTCTGATTATTTTAGACTCGTATTTTCTTCAATCGCACAATGTGAGTTTCAGATAGTAAGTTCGTTCTTTTTATTTCCTGATGTAATTGTTGGGATTTTATGGCGTCCTGATGACTGGCCGCTGTAGTGTTCCAACTGTTAATGTGTAGATAGTTTACAGCAGATGAACATAGATGGAAACATATCGAAGTTGGAGAATTTACATGTTGGTGTCCGGTTTTTTTTACTCCATCGGATCTGTTTTGAGGGTATTTTTTGTTTGTGGAGACAATATACCGCCCTGTGACTTTTCGGTTTAGCTCGGTTTTGCCAAATAGGAGTAAAAAATGCTGTATTTTCTTACATGGGTGCCGTGTTTCGGAGGAATTCTGTGTCTGGGAATCAGCTGGAGGAGACCCTGCAGTGAACATGAACGCGTGTCATTGTTTGTGTCTGGAGTTGGCTCTGTCCATTATATCATTCCCCCTGACCTCTCTGAGCCTTTGCCTTTGCCTCTGACCTCTAGAGAAACCATGGCGAAGTTTGAGAATTGACAGGATATGTTTGTTTGGAATAAGTCCCAGAACTTACATGGATTACTCTTCCCACAGCCCACTTATTTATGAAGTATGTTAGATGTGTACACGAGTTATTTCTGATGCATGCAATACGTGCGTGGCAACTAGAGCTCACGGTGCTTATTACTTTATCCTCACATGCAATGCCCACAATCTTCTTTGACCTTTAAAGCCTTTAAGACCAAAACATTTTTTATAATACACGTCCAACAAAATCTTGCTTCCAAAAAAAAAAAATTTGAAAAAAAAAAAAAGTTCTGTCTCATTATTTTCGTCTTGGTTTCGTTCGTCTATTGCAAATGTCTAAATTCGTAAAATAATATATACAAGTATCTAGAAGCCCTTTTTTCTTGAAAATTTCGGCAACAAGTGTTCTATTCTTATTGATTTAAAAAAAAAAAGTTTTACTTATCCAGTAAAAAACTATTCTTATGTAGATTTTGCATTTCCAGTAAATGTATCGCTTGATTTAAAGAATGCTTGCACTTGAAAACAAGACAATACTGATAAAAACTCAACATTTGCAATGATTTGGCTAGATTTGGTCCCTACAGTGGGTACGTAAAGTATTCAGACCCGCTTAAATTTTTCTTTGTTATATTGCAGCCATTTGCTTAAAATCATTTAAGTTAATTTTTTTTCCTCATTACACACAGCACCCCATATTGACAGAAAAACACGAAATTGTTGAAACATTTTTGCATATTTATTAAAAAAGAAAAACTGAAATATCAAATGGTCCTAAGTATTCAGACCCTTTGATGTGACAATCATATATTTAACTCAGGTGCTGTCCGTTTCTTCTGATCATCTTTGAGATGGTTCTACGCCTTCATTTGAGTCCCGCTGTGTTTGAATATACTGATTGGACTTGATTAGGAAAGCCACACACCTGTCTATATAAGACCTTTACAGCTCACAGTGCATGTCAGAGCAAATGAGTATCATGAGGTCAAAGGAACTGCCTGAGAGCTCAGAGACAGAATTGTGGCAAGGCACAGATCTGGCTAAGGTTAAAAAAAAATTTCTGCTGCACTTAAGTTTCCCAAGAGCACAGTGGCCTCCATTCTTTAAATGGAAGACGTTTGGGATGACCGGAACCCTTCCTAGAGCTGGCCGTCTGACCAAACTGAGCTATCGGGGGAGAATAGCCTTGGTGAGAGAGGTAAAGAAGAACCAAATGATCACTGTGGCTGAGCTCCAGAGATGGAGTCGGGAGATGGGATAAAGTTGTAGAAAGTCAACCATCACTTCAGCCCTCCACCAGTCGGGCTTTATGGCAGAGTGACCCGACGGAAGCCTCTTCTTAGTGCAAGACACATGAAAAAACACCTAAAGGACTCCAAGATGGTGAGAAATAAGATTCTCTGGTCTGATGAGACTAAGATAGAACTTTTTGGCTTTAATTCTAAGTGGTATGTGTGGAGAAAATCAGGCACTGCTTTTACTGCACCTGTCCAATACAGTCCCAACAGTGAAGCATGGTGGTGGCAGCATCATGCTGTGGGGGGTGTTTTTCAGCTGCAGGGACAGGACGACTGGTTGCAATTGAGGGAAAGATGAATGAGGCCAAGTAAAGGGATATCCTGGACGAAAACCTTCTCCTGAGTGCTCAGGACCTCAGACTGGGCCGAAGGTTACCTTCCAACAAGACAATGACCCTAAGCACACAGCTAAAATAACGAAGGAGTGGCTTCACAACAACTCTGTGACTGTTCTTGATTGGCCCAGCCAGAGCCCTGACTTAAACCCAATTGAGCATCTCTGGAGAGACCTAAAAATGGCTGTCCACCAACGTTTAACATCCAACCTGACAGAACTGGAGAGGATCTGCAAGGAGGAATGGCAGAGGATCCCCAAATCCAGGTGTGAAAAACTTTTGCATCTTTCCCAAAAAGACCCCCCTCATTGCTGTATTAGATCAAAAGGGTGCTTCTACTAAATACTGAGCAAAGGGTCTGAATACTTATGACCATGTGATATTTCAGTTTTTTTTCTTTTTTAATAAATCTGCAAAAAAATGTCAACAATTCTGTGTTTTTTTTCTTCTGTCAATATGTGGTGCTGTGTGTATATTAATGAGGAAAAAAAATAACTTAACTGATTTTAGCAAATGGCTGCAATATACAAAGAGTGAAACATTTAAGGGGGTCTAAATACTTTCCGTACACACTGTAGCTCAATTTTCGTGAAAGTTTATTCCAAATTTTAATAAGGTTTCTTCTATGCTGAAATGTGAATTTGGAAGTTTTTTTTATTTACAGATGCAATAAATTATTCAGAAATGGGTCTCATCATAGATGTATAACTTATAATATCAAGGAAGTCTATGAACCGAGATTTGCTCAGATTCTTCATATTCTACAAAGACTCTTATGGAAGTTTACGGTCTTCATTGGCTTTACATGGTTATGACAGTAAATATTGCATCATAAGTGATTCACTGGTCAACATGTTCAATGTTTAAGTCTTGTGATTATGCTTTTGAACCAGTATTTTTACATTTATCATGCCTCGTCTCAGACTTCATCTGTCTGTTAATTAAACGTTCTTTCTAAAACTAGCATGCAGTAACAGTGTTTCCATGGTAACATTTTACAGCAATGATGCATGCTGTATTAACAGTTGGAGAGTTTCCAGACCACTTTTTCACTGGAGCAAGTGTTATTATGGACTCGTATTTTAGTTAAAAACATCTTAATGCTGGATTGTTTCAGCTTTTTTGTCTCCTCCTATGTTACTGATGGACGGATGGCTGTGGATTATGTGATTCCTTTTTATCAGCTGTTTGGACCATTCTGACGGCACCCATTCACTGCAGAGCATCCATTGCTGAGACACTGATGCAATGCTACATTTCTCATCATACAACTCCTTACACCTCGACTATGCCTTGAGGTGAGATCCATTGTCAGCACATTTTCATTTTTGGTTGAACTGTCCCTTTAACATCCAGTGTGTGCGTTTCAGACAAAAGATCTGATGACAATAACATGAACATTAATGAATCTCAGGGATGAGCTTGTGGAATGCCATTTATTTTGATTACATCGCTGGGGAATGTCTGGAATGTCCACAAACGAAGGATTCGTTCAATTGCTTAAAGTAATTACAGTAAAGTACACTCTGTCTGTCATACAAAAATCATCAGCTGACACCTCAAAATGAGAAATATTTTGGTCATGAAAGACGAGCCAATTACTACAAGTTCATTAAAATTCATTAAAAAAAAAAAAGTTTTCTAAACTACTGCCAGTGGGGGAAAAAAACATCCTGGTCACATTTCACCTTAAAAAAACAAACCTGAAATATATTTATTTTGATATTTTTTCAAGTTTCTTTTTTGTGCAATTCTAATTCTCAATGATGATCCTTATTAGATATTTTTATTACTCTAATGCAACTATTTTTAAACTTTAAATCTGCATTAAGGCAATACAACAAATAATACTATAATATATACCTTCAATTTTGAATATAAGAGTTCCCCCCCGCCCCAAATTCTCATTGAAAAAATCTCGATTGGTATTATAATTTATTTATTTTTTTTTGCAATTCTCATTCTTGATGATCCTTATTAGATTCTCATTAGATGTTATTACCGTAATACATTAAAAAAAATATATATAAATCTGCATCAAGGCAAACAACAAATATTACAATCATATATAAATGAATAAGATATGTATTTTTTTGCATTACAGTAATGAATTTGGGGAGAAACGCGTTTTAATTATAATGTAAATAATGCAAAAAATATTGCTGGCCCTAAAATAGGCTTAATGGTCTTTAAACAAAATGTAATATCTTTTTATGGAGGTGAAATGTGACCTGGACATGATCATGACAGGTTTCATGATATTAACTCATTATCAAAAAAAAATACATAATTGCAAACGTTCACAATATGAATCCCAGAGGCTGAAAAAAAAAGGCACATTTAGGAAAAAGTATGCCTGTTCCAGTTTAATAGTGTTGCTGCGATTCAGGACTTTTGAAAAAAAAACAATACAAAAAAAATTGAGTGTCTTTACAAAGAACAAACAGCATATGGATTCATCACACAATCACACCTTTAAGAACAGATCTTGTGTTTTCCCCACAGGTGTGATTGTCAGTGAGGCACATATAAGGCACTTGATAAACAGTCCATTTTCACCTGGTTTTCCTGCACCGGAAAAGCAGCTAATCCGGCTCACTGGCAGGGATACCTGGCCCAGGTGGGCAGCACACCCGTCTCATTGGCGATCCTCCAGTATCGCTCTCGCAGCAGAAGCGCTCCGGCTTTGGGCTGACGCTGCCGAGTGAAGATTCCCTTCTTATTCCCAACCACTCGAGTGATGGCTAGAGACGGAGAGAGATTAATGCATGCTTTTCTTAAAGAAACCGTTCACACAAATGTAAATGTGCTGAAAATGTCCTCACCCTCAGGCCATCCCAGACGTAGATGAGTTTGTTTCTTCATCAGATTTGGAGAAATGTTGCATTGCATCACTAGCTCAGCAATGGATGCTCTGCAGTGAATGGGTGCCATCAGAATGAGAGTCCAAACAGCTGATAAAAACATATGGACTGGATGACTTGTGGATTATTGTGATGTTTTTATCAGCTGGTTGGACTCTCATTCTGACGGCACCCATTCACTGCAGAGCATCCATTGGTGAGCAAGTGATAGAATGCTACATTTCTCCAAATCTGATGAAGAAACAAACTCCTCTACTCCTTTAAACTTTGAGTGTCATTTATTAATCAGAGCAGAAAATGTGCAAATAAAGCATGCAGATTCCATACAGGTAACTAAAGATCCGTCGGACACGTTTTCATTCTCTTATCTAAAGCGTGCATGAGTGAACAGTGTGCTAGTTAATGTCTGCTATGTGTTCCAGAAAAACCTGTTCAGAGCAAAGGAAAAGGCTGCAGTCGTCTCCTACTTTGAGCCGTCATGAAGTCGGCGAAGTTCCAGATCAGCTCTCCAATCACGAACTCCTTCCTCTTCTGGTCGAACACGTTGTGGTAGTTCTGCAGGACCGTCTTCTGATACTCCTCTGTGAACATCATGGGTGGATCCGCAGGAAACAAACGGTGCGGTTCGTGTCTTCCCACAGCTGTTAATGCTGGGTTAAAAAAAAAAAAAACATTATACATAATATATATATATTATATATAACATACATATACATACATACATAGACATATACATATAACATACATACATACATAATGGTGCCAACTACATACATCCATACAATATATACAGATACATATACTATACATACTACATACATACATACATACATATACCACATAGCATATATACATACAATCACACATACATACATATACTGTATATATATACATACATACATATACATATATACATACATATATACATACACACACACATATACACACACACACAATACATATACATACTACATACATCATACCATCCTACATACACTTACATACATACATACATACATTTAACCATACACTACACATACACATACACATACACATCACCATAACCATACACAACCATACACATACACAGACAGACAACATATATATATATATCATACATACATACATATAATATATATACATAAATATATTATACATACATAGTACATATATATATATATATGTATACATACATACATACACACACATACACATACACATACCCATACACATACACATACTACACATTACCAAACAACACATACACATACACTACACTATACACACAAGTCCCGGATTTACGGCCCAAGCCATTTTATGCTTTCCTCCGCGCATTGTGGGGCCCAAACCACAATGACGAGATATATAATATTTTTGGGGGTTATAGCCTACGATGTGATTCTACAACAGTAAAAGAACCAAAAACCCCAGAAGACATTGAGCAAATAAATATATAACAAACAATAGGGTAAAAATGACAAACTATTTCCATGTCTTCCAACTTTTTTATGTAGTCTACGGAAATCATGCTTTCTTTCTCCTGTTCTCTCTCACACATGCACACACATAGACATGCACTCGTGCACACACGCGGAGACGCGAACAGAAAGTTCTTGTCAGCGCTGCACCGCAAATTTCAGTAAAATAGTTTCGCAGCTGAAAAGTTACATGACATTTCTCAGTAGCGAGGTTCTTGAAGCAGTTTAACTTAAAGATTCGCTATTAGTAGACGCTGCTGCTGAGAAACGCATAGATGCAGGTATTCACACGCACTTAATCTCTCTCTCTCTCTAATAACCGCATTAGACTGCATTAATAACTGCGTAAGCCTGCATATCAATGGCTCAAGCCTCTGTTATTAGCTCTAAAATGACGTTTTGGAATTTGCAACGGAAGGTTTTGGATGAGGTGCGTAAATTATATAATATCTAAATATACATAAAATATACTATATTATTACAATAAGATCTGATATGCATGATTCCTTTAGTGAATTTATAAATATATAAATGTTGATGAAGGTGTGGACTCACGCTGTGTAGGCCGGCCACGGCGTCCGCTCCGTACTCGCTCTGGATGATGGGTTTCTGGTATTTGTCGTACCAGTCATCAAACTGAGTGTTGAGCTGAAGACTGATGAGCTCTGTGTGACCCGGGTCATGATACCACGACAAATAGCTGTTCACACAGATAACGTCCACATACTGCGCCTGACGAGCAGAACACAGACAATCCTATTCATCAAAACTAAATCAATCTTTCAATATGCACAAAGATTAGCCAGTTGAACATAGTATTTCCATTTAGAAGTCTTAAAGGTACAGTAGCAAAAGCCTGCGTAACTGTAAGGGTGGAAAATGATCCTGAAAATCTCAAGTGTTTGTGATTCATCTCCAAATATACACTGAAAAAAAAAACTAATGTAGAAACCATTTTCACTGACAAATTGCTAGTAAATTTCACAAATAAATCTAAAGAAATTGCAAGTAACACTGAATTAAAAATGACTTTTTTAAAGAGGTCATATGATGCGATTTCAATTGTTCCTTTCTCTTTGGAGTGTTACAAGCTCTTGGTGCATAAAGAAGATCTGTAAAGTTGCAAAGACTAAAGTTTCAAATCCAAAGAGATATTCTTTATAAAAGTTAAGAGTCAACCACGCCTACCTAAAACGGCTCGTTCTAACACGCCCCCAGATATCTACCTTACTATGTGGAAATATTAGCATAATGCCGACCAAATGTTCACACAAAGAAAGAAGGCGTAACTTTTATTCTCGCTGTAGTATTGTTGCTGCCGCCATGTCGTGAAGACGCTGTGTGTTTCGTTGTGAAAAGCAAAACTACTTTGTTTGGTCTTACAAAAGAGGACACGACTAGAAATCAGTGGTTAAGTTGTATTTACAACACTGTTCCAGAACACTTCAACCCAAATATTCAGATGTGTGCAGCACATTTTATGGAGGACTGTTTCCTGATCCTGGAGAGTAGACTACAATGCCATCTGTTCTGACTCACAGACTTTAAGTACATTTTTATATTTAAAGGATTTGTCACTGCCCAAAACTCACGTTTGAATCATCATGTCGAGTAGCACTTGTTTTTTTGTCATTTCTCCGATCACAAAGGCAGACATAGTTTTATGTTTACGCAGCACGATGCAACGCAACTCGTAGACAAAAAGTCATTATAATCAATAATTATGTCCCTACTGGATGCAACTAATGCCTCGTTTATAATGGGTTTTCATTTTTTTGAATCATCGCTCCGGCCGGACACGTCATCAGTAGTATGGTGAGGGGCGTAACATTTCATGCTTGAGGTATTCGGCCAATCACAATGCCACTGGATAGCTGGCCAATCACAGCAGACCTCGCTTTTCAGACTGATGAGCTTTTTAAAAATCGACACGTTTCAGAAAGGCTGTGCATAGAGGAGAAACAATAATGTATATTATGTGGAAAATATTGTGTTTTTTGAAACTTAAACTGCATAAACATTTTATTACACCAAATAATGTTATTTTTAGCAACATAATATGACCCCTTTAAATGAAAGACAAGTACACTTATCAATAAATCCAGCCTCTATTTTAATTTTTATCTATATATATTTTATACATTATGACAAAATATCTGATTTGCATATCTTTTTAGCAAATAAATACATATGAATATTAATTTGATATATAAAAATATAACTGTATACAATGATGATCAAAGAAATTATTAATTGACTCCAAATATACACTGAAACTGCAGACATTATGAGCTTTAGCAAAAGATACGAATATAGATTATATATATATATATATGACAAAAGACCTGACTTGTTTTTTTGCATTGACACACTATTTTCCTATTTATTACTGTAAAGTTGCTTTGACACAATCTGTATTGTTAAAAGCGCTATATAAATAATGGTGACTTGACTTGCATAATTCTTTACGCAATTTACAAGAAATAGTATTTTCATGTAAAATGCACTCCAATAAACTTGGTTTTATTTACAACTTTGAAAAATCAATGCAGTATAGTGCAGAGGTTTGGATAAACAAACACCTGGTATAATTGTAATTGTAGGTGAAGATAAATCTTTTCAGCATGAAGTCACAGAGATTTATTCATAAGATGTATTAGTATGAAACACTCACTAGAATGAGACGTGGTTTGCCAACGAGAGTGAAAGTTGACATAAGGTCTGTAAAGAAGTGTGTGAGTGAACACGGTTAACTGTGGGCAGCGTTCAGGGGAAGCAATCTAGAGTTAATGACCTGAACGACTGACTGCAGATCTACTGTAGATCAACTCAAGTGAGAAATAGAAGATATTTACACAGCTGGAATGTACAGGTCAGTAGAGGCAAGGTTGTGAAGCGGTTACTTTGCAACATAGAAATTACTCAAACATAAAGGAGGTAGTGTAAAATGGGAGGGGTTAAATGAAGTTATGTCCTCACCCCTTGGATCTCTGGGCATATTTCTTGTCAATGGGATGTGGGAGGTACGTGACGGGCCGAGAGGAATCCAGAGATTTCGTATGAGACACCAGTTCCCTATGAGAAAAACACAAGTTTAAATATAATCTAAGATGTTTTTCTGACACTATGAACAAGAATTTAGTTCCAGGTGTGTGGTTTGGTGGTGTGTATATATATATATATATATATATATAAGACACACCTATACACACACACACACACACATGTACATACAGTATTTCAACCCTTAAATTTTTCACTCTTTGTTTATATTGCAGCCATTTGCTAAAATCTTTCAAGTTAATTTTTTTCCTCATTAATGTACACACAGCACCCCATATTGACAGAAAACACAGATTTGTTGACATTTTTGCAGATTTATTACAAAATAAAAACTGAAATATCACATGGTCCCTAAGTATTCAGACCCTTTGCTGTGACCCTCATATATTTAACTCAGGTGCTGTCCATTTCTTCTGATCATCCTTGAGATGGTTCTACACCTTCATCTGAGTCCAGCTGTGTTTGATTATACTGATTGGACTTGATTGGGAAAGCCACACACCTGTCTATATAAGACCTTACAGCTCACATTGCATGTCAGAGCAAATGAGAATCATTGAGGTCAAAGGAACTGCCTGAAGAGCTCAGAGACAGAATTGTGCAAGGCACAGATCTGGCCAGTTTAAAAAAAATTTCTGCTGCACTTAATGTTCCCAAGAGCACAGTGGCCTCCATTCCTTAAATTGAAGACTTTTGGGACGACCAGAACCTTTCCTAGATCTGGCCGTCCGGCCAAACTGAGCTATGGGGGAGAAGAGCCTTGGTGAGAGAGGTAAATAAGAACCCAAAGATCACTGTGGCTGAGCACCAGAGATGCAGTCGGGAGATGGGAGAATGTTGTAGAAAGTCAACCATCACTGCAGTCCTCCACCAATCGGGGCTTTATGGCAGAGTGGCCCGACGGAATCCTCTCCTCAGTGCAAGACACATGAAAAAACACCTGAAGTACTCCAAGATGGTGAGAAATAATATTCTCTGGTCGGATGAGACCAAGATAGAATTTTTTGGCCTTAATTCTAAGCGGTATGTGTGGAGAAAACCAGGCACTGCACACACACCTGTCCAATACAGTCCCAACAGTGAAGCATTGTGGTTGCAGCATCATGCTGTGGGTTTTTTTTTCAGCTGCAGGGACAGGACGACTGGTTGCAATGGAGGGAAAGATGAATGCGGTCAAGTACGGGGATATCCTGGACGAAACCTTCTCCAGAGTGCTCAGGACCTCAGACTGGGCCGAATGTTTACCTTCCAACAAGACAATGACCTTAAGCAGACAGCTAAAATAACGAAGGAGTGTTTTCACAACAACTCTGTGACTGTTCTTTGAATGGCCCAGCCAGAGCCCTGACTTAAACCAATTGAGCATCTCTGGAGAGACCTTAAAATGGCTGTCCACCAACTTTTACCATCCAACCTGACAGAACTTGAGAGGATCTGCAAGGAGGAATGGCACAGGATGTCCAAATCCAGGTGTGAAAAACTTGTTTTATCTTTCCCAAAAAGACTCATGGCTGGATTAGATCAAAAGGGTGCTTCTACTAAATACTGAACAAAGGGTCTGAATACTTAGGACCATTTGATATTTCAGTTTTTCTTTTTTAAATAAATCTGCAAAAATGTCACAATTCTGTGTTTTTCTGTCATATGGTGCGTGTGTACATTAATGAGGGAAAAAAATTTACTTAAATGATTTTAACAAATGGCAGCAATATAACAAGTGAAAAATGTCAGGGGGTCTGAATACTTTCCGTACCACTGTATATTTATTTATACAAAATCTATTCCGATTTTGGAAAAACAAGATTCAAACAAACACTTTTTGCCCTGAAATTATTATATTAGACTAGCAGTATATTAATTTATACTGATTAAATATGAATTTTTCAGTGATTTCCATGACGTTCCGTATGTTTCTTTAAATGCAACTTATCATAAAATATTAAAATTGTTATTATCATTTATTGTTTATCTATGTATTTTCATTTAATTAATTATTTTTTTTGAATTAATTAATATTAATGTTTAATTAAATCATTGATAATTAATTTTTAATAAATGATGAAAATAGAAAAGCAAAATTGAATTAAAAATAACAAAACTAACAAATGACAAACTTATACTACAATTAAAATGACAACTGAAAATGCATATAAAACGAATTATTTTACAAATACATAATATTCAAATAGTAGATACCTGGAAAACACATAGTAATGTCAAGACAAAGTCATAAACTATGTTCTGACAAGAAAAAGGGCCAAGGCATCTAGTTTTTTAACAATTACGTCACACAAGGTTTTCTGTCTAATTTAATAGACTTTGATTGATTGCGATTGACTTTTGCAGTATTTGATGGAACTTTAAATTTGTATCCATTTTAGTTATTGCATTTTAATGTACTTAGTATTTTTATGCATTAAGACTTAATTATATTTTTGTAGTCTAAATTTTTTGTTTTTTTGTTTGTTTTGTTTTTGTTTTTTATTTTTTTTATTTTTTTTAAGGACGGAAAGTCACAATTTTCAAATCTCCAGGTTTTCCATAATCATTGGAAAGGGAACAAAAATGTAGTCAAACGTCAGTGATGCAGACAGAAGGCACATTAACATGACATTACGTTTAATATCGTGCTATTGCTGCTCTAGCTAGCGTTAATAATTCAAACGGACCTGATTTGCAAATGAGTATCTCATCAAGAGCTCAAGCTGTTGAGACTCAGTGGATCGTGTATTTATTAGACCATGAGAAGTTTCTAGTGTTTTGATGCTCAGGTATGTTAATGAGGCTCAGAGCAGGTGTTTCTACCTGAAGACATTCATTACAGCCGCTGAACAAGACATGACATATACACACAAACCCCTCATCATGATGCATTATTACCGTCAAAACATCTTCATATGAACACGGAGTCACGAAAAACAGGATTTTTGCTTTTTTAAACTAAGATTTAGGACTGCACCATAATTTATATTGAGCTACAACAACAAGAGGGCAGCGTTTAATCGGTCTTCTCTTCTTTTAGGTGTGAACCAGTGGCGTGCGGTGGTGTTTTAAAATGAGGATCAGTTATATGCTTATATATATAATATATATAATTAAAATATCTCATGTCCTTGTTACATTTAATGTTTACACTAAGTGCAAATAGCTATAGAGTCTATTTACATTTACATGGATTTTTATACTACTTATTGCAGATAGTGGCAATTATATCTGCACCTCAGTATTGTAGTACAATATAAAACAGTATGCAATAATAACATATTGAGTATCTGATTTGAAAAAGTAGAAAAAAAAAAGCTAGGCAAAACGCGATTCGAACCCCGGTCGATCGCGTCAAAAATGACTTCAACACGTACTTTACCATCTGCGCCACTGGAGCGGTTATTAGACGACAGTCTTTTGTAATGCTTTGTAATCACACACTGATGGGCGGAGTTAGTGTAAATAGCCTCAGCCAACAAGGCGGGCTATTTGCACTTAGTATAAATAGACACTGTGTTTTTATATCTGTGACTGATGTTCAGCTGTCTTTTTAATAGTCCACTTATTTTGTTGGGTCTCGTCATAAAAACCTGTAGTTTTTGTCACGCAAAGATACATCTTGTCATCAGGCTGCATGCTCACTAAAAACTGACAACGGTCGCCCATTTTCAAGTCATTTCATGGTGTCAATTTTGTGACACAAAGTAGTAGTATCTAAGCGGGAGAGTTGTTTGTTTACTTTATAATTAGTCAATAACGCCATTATTTACTTCATTCAGGCTGGGAGGTCGCACGAAAACAAGAGGCGGGATTTAACACACGAACCAATCACATCCAATTATAGCCGATCATATCCAATTATAGAGCGATGGAGGCATTGCCTCCTCTCACGTGACATTCCCCCATTCATCTCAATGAGCCTCCAGAAAAGTCACGGCATGCTTTGGGGTCTCTGTAGAAAGTCAGTGGACCAAGGGGAGGCAAGCCTCCGCTGTAACTTTACCTGCTTGTTGTCATGTTACTTATAAAAACTACTTAGACTTTTTAACTTTAATGTCCTATTTAGTCCGATTTGCGTTGTTTTTATTTTCTCATCCATTTATTGAAGGAGAGGAGACCTGCCGCCCCTTGCCCCTCGATGAAACACCCCTGTTGTGACATGGCGTCTCATGCACCACTCGAAACATTAAAGGAGTAGTTCACATTCATTGACTCACTTGAAGTAGAATCCGCGGTCGGCATTTCTGAGCCGGCTCATTGGCCACAGACCATCATGACCACAGACGATGGTGTTGGATCACGCCTGACCAGCTCCTCCTGACATTCCAGGTGATGAGCCAGAGAAACACCCTAAACTGCTGTCTGAGGAACACAAACCCACCCACACGCACTTATTGATTATCTCCATCTAATATGCCAATAAAACCTCTCGAACAACCCTTTAAAATGGATTGAAATAAAGATGAATCATGCTGTTATTAACTAACATGAATAAAATTGTAATTGTTAATTTTACATAAGCTGAAATAAAATGTTAGATTAAAAAAAAATTAAATTTGCCTGGCAACTAACTAAATAAAATAAGTTTAGAAATATCCAAAACAAATAAAACAATAAAAACTAAAATTAAATGAACTCTAACCAAAATAACCAACAAAATAGCTCAAAACTTTAACTAAAATAAAAGAAACTCTCGGTTACGTACGTACCCTCGTTCCCTGATGAGGACGGAGACGTTATGCGAAACGACATATGGGTCTCAAACTTGGGAGGCCAATCATCTCGGAGTTTAACGCCAATGAAAATTGGCTATGATTTTGCATGCTGACCACGCCCCGTGCTTTACGGGTATATAAAGGCGCAGCGCGCATCACTCATTTAGATTTTATCTGAGGCCGAGAATGTGTCCCGGCAACGCGAATGGGTAGGTTTGTGGCATGGGGACATAACGTCTCCGTTCTCTCTATCAGGGAATGAGGGTTACGTACATAACTCGTAGTGACCGACAGATAGGGAATGTCAGTTATGTCGAACGACATATGGGGTTCATGGAAAACGCCACAACCCTGTGGCGCTGCAATTGTTGACAAGCCATGGCGTCCCACAAAAGCTACGCTAAGGTCGTAACCTTCCCAAAACCCCAGTGCAAATTCACTGACCTTGGTACCGAAGGGGAACAAACGGTGAGTACATTGCTGCTGGAGAAGGACATGCTGATATTCCGTACACAGTTTTTGGAAGGGATTTCAATCTTCAGCGAAAGATTGCTTCAAATCCTTCCTATTTGTTCTTTCAGCCTGGCAGAACGATGGGGAGCCTTAAGGGAAAAGGTCGCTATGGAGACCACATCCTACCCGTAGGGAGGTGACATGTGGAGATACTGATATGGACTGACCCAGGGGGCAGTACTACATATGGAATGGGTCTCTGAGGCAGGTCCTACCATAGAGTAGGGATGGAACAACTGCCAGAAGAGCAGGGTCTGTCAAGGGAAGACACGGGTTCACCAATAGGGAAACCTTACTGTGGAAGAAAACACACATGGGATTACCCGTAGGGAATCAAGCCATATGGACACCTAGCCCAGTACAGGGGCTGACCAGGACTCCGGGCATGCTAACACCAGTCCTGGACCTGGCGTCAGACTGCTCCGCCAAGTCTGACTGCCGGGGGTGCTGGAGGATGCTCGTCCAGGGTTTGCCAACCGGGGAACTCAACTGGGAGAAGAAAGGTGCTCGCATCCCCGTGTGAGGGGGAATGGTGCAGCAAGCGTGACACAGAGCCAGTTCTTCCCAGCAATTAATTTTTACCCAACACACGGGAAGAAACCGGCTCTACACGAAGGATGTAAAACCTCTCGAAGGTGTTAGGTGTTGCCCAGCCCGCAACTCTACAGATGTCTGCCAGAGAGGCGCCGTGCGCCAGCGCCCAGGAGGAGGCAACACTCCGAGTGGAGTGAGCTCTCACCCAATGTTGCCCTCTCACCTTGGGATTGGTATGCCAAGGCGATGGCATCCACTATCCAGTGGGCCAACCTCTGCTTGGAGACAGCCTTCCCTTTCTGCTGACCTCCAAAACAGACAAGGAGCTGCTCAGAGCTTCTGAAGCTCTGGGTGCGGTCCATGTATATGCGTAACGCTCTTACGAGACACAGCAACGTTGAGGCTGGATCTGCCTCCTCTGGGGGCAGCGCTTGCAGGTTCACCACCTGATAATCCGCAGGGTTTCAGGACAACGTGAGAGTTGGCCGGCCCGAACACAAGGCACTCTTCACTTACCGAAAATGCTTGGAGGTCTCCGACCCTCTTGATGGAAGTAAGCGCGATCAGGAGCGCTTAGCTCAACTGAATCAAGCGGCTCAAAGGGACCCCTCTGAAGTCCAGCCAGGACAATAAAGAGAGTCCAGGAGGGTTAATCAGGGCTGTCCTAGGAGGATTTAACCTTCTGGCACCCCTCAGGAAACTAACGATCAGGTCATGCTTTCCCAGGGACCACCCATCCACTGCATGGTGATGGTGCTCGATAGCAGCGACATCACTTTTAAGGTGTATTAGGGGATAGTGTCTACCACCGCGGTGTAATGTCACTTAGGTTCCCTGCGCGGGTGCCCTGATTGTCCCCGCCCCTGAGAAAGAAGTCCCTTCCCAGGGGATGCGCCCGGGAGGGGCTGCACGAGGAGCATGTTTAGCCGAAAACCAGTCCGTGGGCCATAAGGCGCAACCACAACTGTTCCCGTCCTCGCCTGTACTTTTGCACAGTGTCTGTGCGGCAGGCTCACTGGGGGAAACGCCATACTGTGTAGAGCCTGGGCCATCTGTGTGCCCGTGTGTCCCGTGCCCAGGGGGCCTGGGTTAGGGACTAGTACACTGGCAGTGGGAGGACTCGTTTGAAAGCAACACGCCATACACGAACACGTCTTACATGCTGAATGCCCAGACACCAAAGACAATGCTCGTGGGCCGTGGTGCAGAGGACATGAAACCCCATCCAGAAAGACACGACGAAACGGCGTCTTAAAAAGTCGCAGATTTTCCGTGAGTTGCTCTTTTAGGAAATCTTCGCTTTTAGTTGAGCGCCAGGGGAAATCGCTGAAGGTACACCGCTGGTTCGCGCGCGTCCTCCACCAGACAGCTTACCCACAGCAGATGGAAGGTGGTTTGTGAGTAATAACAGGCTTTTCATACACCCACTCGGCTCCGAAGCAAAAATCTGAATGAGTTGTGGGATACACGCTGTCGCCTTATATACCCGTAAGCACGGGGAGTGATTCAGCATGCAAAATCCACTAGCCAAGTCTCATTGGCGTTTTTTTCTAAAACTCAGAGATGATTGGGCTCCCCGGAGAACCCTGTATGTTTCATCTCAAACTCATATTGACTTACAGATAAGGGAACTGAAATATATAAAATAAAATCTCAAAATATTGATAAATAAGATTTTCACGCTCCTATTGTTCTGACAGTGTTGACTAACCTGTCACTAATATAGAATTGATAATTTTTGTGATGTTAACAAACATTTATTACAAAAGGGTTTTGTACGTGAAGCCGGAAATAAAAATAAATATGTAATTAAAAATAAATTAAGGCTATATATATATATATATATAATATAATATATAAGATATATATATATATATATAGATATATATATATATATAATATAAATATATATATATATATAAACACACACAAACACACACTAAACTATAAATCTAACTACCAACACAACTGTTAAATTAACTGAAATATGTTTAAACTACTACAACTTTACATTGAATAAAATAAAACGTGATATATAAAGCGGAGAAAACTAAACCTAAATAGTAAAAATCTTTAACAACAAATGTGAGAAACCGAGAAATACACAAATAATAAATGAACTAAAACTAAAAAGGGAAATAAAAAATAATTAAATCAATGTATAAATATAAAAAAAAACTAAAACTTACACGATTGAAATCGTACCAAAAATTTGAAATTAACTGAAACACGTTAAATAAGATTACTAACACAATGGAAATTAAATACATAAGCTAATATAAATTTCAGACAAAATAACACTTAAACTAGTAAAATCTTTCAAAAACAAGAGAAATTAAGTGAAATACCTTTAAATCATAAATTACTAACCGAAATGGAAATAAAAATATTTATTTAGAAAAAACTTACTTTAAACAATTTAGAGATTTAACTGAAATATGTTTAAATAATAAATATTACTTCAACTAAAACAAAAAATTATAATTAAAGCTATATTTAAATATTAAGGAAAATTTACAATTACGCTATATTTAAATATTCAGGGAAAATAAAATTACAACAAAATTACTAAATTTTAAAATTAAAATGAAAACTAAAAATAAAACCTAATGCTAATTATAATACTAACTATACCTATAAATAATACTAAAACAACATTGGTCTAAAAAAAAAAAAACAGTGGCCTGTCAAATGAATCCAGGCAGACTTAATTTCCTACAGGTTTGTAACCTTGACATCATTTGAGATGAAACAGGACAGTGAGCACAGTTTCTGAGGCACATCTGGGTGAAAAGGGTTAGTATTTGGGACGGCGTCTCACATGTCTTTGATTCCCACTCCAGGACACTCGTCTATGATGACGATGCCGTGCCGGTCGGCCATCTGCAGGATCTCCTCGGCGTAGGGATAGTGACTGGTGCGGAACGAGTTCACTCCCATCCACTTCATCAGGTTAAAGTCCTTCACCACCAGAGGCCAGTCGAAGCCTTTCCCTCGGATCTGCCACACAAACCGCGGGGTCAGTGAGGTGACAATACAGTGTTTTACTCTCATAGGATCAGTGTGTGTCCGTGAACTCTGACTCAGAGCAAACATCAGCTATAATAACAGAAGCACAGGAGGATGCGGTTGTGTGGGTGAATTAAATGCTGGTATCAGCTGCTTTTACCACTTTACACACTCTTAAAGCAACACTCTAAAAACAGTCTCAAACACATATGACTTTCTTTCTTCCGTAGCAGAATGTTAAAACGGAGCTTAATGATAAAATAAAAGGAGACGATGTGAAGTTAAACATCCAACGTCCAAGTCTAAAACACATTTATTACTTAAAACACGTCCAAGTTTAAGTACTACAATGAAAGTTTAAGTACTAATTAGTTTAAGTACTAAAATAAAAATAAATTAAAGCTAAACTGTAATATAAAATAAAAACAAGTAAAATGACAAAAGCACATAACAGAATTACTAAATGAACCAAGTAAAAATAAAGAGACCATTGCATTATCCTACAAGTGCATTTAATTAACAATATTATAAATGCTGCTTGGCCACTATGAAATAAAGTAATGTTTAATTAAAAATTTACTAAAACTAAATCTAAATCAATTAAGCTAATATAAATATACACCCCCCCCCCGCCCCCCCCCCAACAAAAAAGACCAAATCCCACATCAATTAAAAACCACTAATTAAAAATGTATAAGGAAAAATACTAAATAATTAAATAAATAAATAAATATAAGATAATAAGAATAGCAAACAAAATTACTAAACGTAAAGTAAAATTAACTAAAATAGAAACTGGAATGCCTGAAATTTAAAAGCTCATATTATGTAGCGTCTGGACCACTCACACACACAATATATATTTAGTTAGCTAGATTTCACAAATACTTTGTAACACCCCAGGACGCCGTACAAGACCCTGGTTTCATGGTAACCCGATACCTTTACAACCTTGTGGAATGCGAGCCGACTCTCAGCTGCCTTCTCCAGAGACAAGGGGGCAAATGCACAGGGAGAAATTGACTGTTTCTCTAATTAATTCATAGGAAAACCTTTCCTTGATTGAATACACATATCCGTCAGGTCATTGTGTATACCATTACTGATCTTGTATATTGTCCTTTTGAATTGTATACTGTTTTGTGTGCGTGTTATGATAGATCACTAGTTAATATAACCTCACCTATATCATATGTGGTCTCTATGAATTCATCTTTGGATGATCTAATTGAGAGTGTATATTGTTTATACCTATGCAACATATTAGTATTCTAAGCATCTTTACTAGTTTATGCACAAACACCCAAGCGAATTACATTTGGAAATTACCATGCCTTCACACAAAGGGTCATAAAACTTCCCAGTATTTCCAACCTCCCGCTTGGTATTTCAGCCTTCCTCATTGGACAAACACATCTTGAGAGGCGTGAATCTCTGCAGGCTTTAAAGGACACACTCCATGTGACCCGCCCCAGTCGGTGGTTCGTCAGATGCTAAGATGAAGATGTGAGAGAACGCTTCAGGATACCAAAGCTTGTGCCAGGCCTTTCGGCCTCGACTTTCCATTCACCAAGATTCTCTGACTCAAACTGTTTCTTTTCATCAACTAATTTCAGCAAATCTGGGCCTTAAGGATCAGATCTCTTTCAGACAGCCGAGATTTCCATTATCAACTTGTCTTATTAATTTTGATACATTAAGTATCATTACACTTTTTACAAGGTTGTTGTTGGAACGAAGATCTGACGTTTCCATCAAGGTGGAAGATCTGCTGATATTCAAAGTGTTCCTAAATTCTTTGTAGTGCCTCTTTCTGTGCTGGTTTTAAACTTTAACCCTTTCCTATCAACTTTATGTGTGTGTGTGTTATGTGTATGTTAGACCAGTTTATGTGTTTATGTAGTGTTAGACTAGTTTAAGTGTTTATGTAGTTTATAAAACCTTACTTGTATCACACTTGTCTTGTTCATTGTTTGCTCATAACCGGAGTCACTAATCATGCAGATTTACGTTACAAGCTTTTGTAGAATTGTATAGTAAGGAAGTTATTTCCCTTAACCATGAAATTAACGTTCTTGGAATTGACAATACAGTTGACCCTGAGAGGTCAGCTAATATCTACAGCGGATCTAAAATATGTATAGTTAATTATAACTAGTTATGGTTCATTATTCATATTTCCCCATGAGCTGAATCGCTACTTAATATAACACTAATATATATAGATATATATATATATCTAGTATATATAATTAATGAATAAAATCAAGTCAAATTACTGACTACAAAGAAATTCATTAAAATGTAAAAAAGTAATAAAGTCAAAAGCAAAAAAAACTAAATGTAAACTAAAATTAAAAAGGAAAACATACTAAAAAATCTAAATATTATAATTTTTGAATGTAATTGGAATAAGAATAAATAGAATGTTGCCTTGGCACTGATTGAAATACATTAAGTTACAAAATTACTAACCTAAAATGAAAACTAAAAACTAAAATATCATCTAAAAGAAAGATCGTGTGTTTTTGTTTGTTTATTTATTCATTCGCACTGTAATCGGCAACACAAGCCATGCCCTGTCTCGATGCAGTACGACTGAAAATTGCAAAGCAGGATGAGATTTCAGAGCTTTTCAATGCATAGGGTTTCAGTCTGCTCCACATATGATTTCAGGCGACTATATAATATATATTATATATATATATAGCACGATTCTTATGACTACTTTTGGTGTCATTTTTGGAGCCTGCCGGCATCAACCGCAATCATTGGAAAAGAGCAGCGTAAACACTAAACTTCTGCATTCCACAGAAGAAAGAAAGTCGTACAGGTTTGATCTGATGTGAGGGCCAAACAGTCATTTCTAGCTCTCAGTTCCTATAGAAGAGTCAGTCAGTGGTCAGTATCGTCTGGTTTCGCTGCCCTCTGGTGTCACTCACGTCTGCGTCCTCGTGTTTGTTGACCCCGTGGAAGTAAAACGGCTTGTTGTTGATGAGAAACTGTGTGCTGGTGACTTTAACGGTGCGAATTCCCACAGCAAGAGTGTAGACATCCGTCTGTCCGTCCTCTGCTGTCGCCTGAACCTACAAAAACCAGATCAGAATCCATCGCATTTTAACAGCGTTTAGCAATCGACAGCAATATTCACCTACATATACAGTATTTTAAACTGAAACATTTTAATGCATGAAATGCCATGCAGAAACGTGTTTCAGTGTTTTTGATCAATGCTGCAAGCAAACAATACATTGAATCTATATAAAAAAACATTTGTAAAAAATAAAATTTAGTTCACCTTAACAGAACTAAATCACAAGCTGAAAAAAACTATGAAAAACAAAACCTAATAAAAAAAAAAGGAAAATATAAAAATAAAAACAAATTCAAAATAATAAAAACTGTAATAGTATCTCAGTGATACTAAAATAACACTGGTTTGAACGGATTCATAGAAATTAATCTCATTTTCATTTAGTTTACAGGCGATTTATTTAATAGTACAATACTACAAATTATTTGTACAAGTGATTCATTTAAGAGAGTTTTAGATCAACTCACACAGTTTGAACCAGGGTTATTATAGTTATTAGATTTTTGTTATTTAAAAATAAAATATGAACTTATTTTTCCTCTAGTTTCCAATGCAACATTTCTCATTTTCATTTAGTTTACCCTTATGTACTAAAAACACAAACACAAATTTAAATAAAAATAACTAAACTATATAGACATAAAAAAAACTATTTCAAAAAACACTAAACCTTTAAGAATTTAAAATGAAAACAAAACAGATTAATAAAAACTATAATACTCTCTCAATGATACTAAAATAACAAATGAATCTCTAAACTTAGTAACACTTTACCAACTAATGTACCAGAACTACATTAGCTAACATGAACTAATAATTAAATAATTTGAGTTCATACTTAATTTCAACGTTTATTAATGCATTATTAAAATGAAAAATGTTGTATTTGTTAACGCTCATACTTGTGAGACAAATAAATGATAGCTAGATTAGTCTAATGACACAAAATGGCCACATAAAAGCATTATAACTAGTGCAACATTAAAAAGGAAAATCTTTTTTTACACTTATGCATTTGGCAGATGCATTTATCCAAAGTAACTTGCATTTGCATTGCATTTTAATAGTGCATGCATTCCCAATAATACTGTGTATATATGAATCCAGGCACCTGGCCGTATGGGAAACTGTTCTCGGCACTGACCTCCATGGAGTAAAGGTAAGCTGGGTTTTCGTGCATCAGATACGGCCACCAGAGACTGACGTCTGTGACTTTGAGCACTCCTCTGGAGCCGTCAGCCGAAGCCACACATCTGCCGTCTCGAGCCGAGAGCGTGACTTTCACAGCGGCTTTAGAGCTGCCCAACACGGACACGTTAAAACTGACCAGCCCTAAAACACAGGACAGACACATGATCGGAGGAGTCGGACTAAATCAACGAACATTTGCTAAAGCAAGCTCTACAGGCAGCGTCTGGGGCCTAATGTTCATCATCATAGAAAATAATGCGACTCAGATTAACACACTGAATGCAAAATATGAATGATTTATATGCAATATCATGCATTTCATAGTGGAACAAGACGTTGGTGGACTACTTTGACAATAGCCTTTCAATACAACACAACTTTACTGTTTGAGAAGCCAGCAATATAAAAGATGTTAAAAACAAGCATACACAAAGCACATACAATAAAGAAATAAATGCATACGTACATTTTTTTCTGATCTGAACATTTAGTACCTTTCTTAATAAACACAATATAGGATGTCTGTCACCAAAAAAAGAACAAAGCTTACACTTTAAATAATGCTTTTTCAAAGTTTAATGGAGTATGAAAAATACTATTTCAGTCCTTCTACTTCAAAATTTCACTTTGATTTAATGCATTACTTACCGTTTCTTTATAATTATTTGTGAAATCTACTAGCAATTTCTTGTTTCAAAGTAAATCCTACACAATTTTATTTAAGTGCACCACTCCATTTCAATTGTTATATAAATAACTCAATAGATACAAATAGATTTGTATATAACAATTATATATTAGACTAGTGCAAATTCCCTTCAGTTCATTTGGCGGCCCGAAATCTGACATGAACTGTCTGATAAAGGTTGTTTCTTGCACTCTAATAGCATTAAAAAGCGTTTATTTCTAGTTTCTATTGGATGTGGAGCTTTCTATGTATACTATATTTAATATTTAAACAGTCAAGACTATGTAGATCAAGTAAAATAAAGCAATAAGCCCCAAAAAACTGCTTCACGTCGTGCTTAACGCCCCTTAGCTGTTATAAAGTCACTGTAAACCATGGCTTCACGGGGCTTACTGCTTTTATAAAATGGTTATTCCATATACGTAGTAAGGTTTCACAAAATAAAACAGAGCAAATAAAGTGTAATGATCTTAATAAAAACAGTATTCTTCCACCAAACAATGTAGCTCCTCAGAAACAGTTGTGGTTGCGGCTCAGCCAATCAGAATCAAGCACCGGAACTCTCCGTTTTATAAATGTTATTTTGTAACATGCAAGTGAGATATTTTCTGTTAATGTGCAAGACTTCCGATTCATTAGCTGCTGTATGTAAACAACTAGAAGGAAAATAAAAAGTACAATAAAAGGTAAAACGATTTACACTACAAACCAGTGTGTTTATGATACGATAAATCAATATCAAGCAACTGTTTTTGTGCAGCTAAAATGATTGGAAGCACATTCAAGTTACCATTGTCCAAATCTGCTCTTATGCTACAAATAAAAGGTGGATAAAGACACGTTTCGGCTGATGTTTACCGATGTTATCAGAGAACGTCGTCTCCACGGAGATGTCATCAATGTGCGCCTTCGGTGTGGTGTACAGCAGGACCGGCCGGTGGGGGTCGGGGATTGGTGGGGGGGGGAGGGGGGGGGTTGTGGATTCCAGCGTGTTAAGAATCAAGTTATGTTCTGAACGAAGTAGCCTGCAGGGTATCTGAGAGGGAACGAAGGTGTTCATCATCTAGCAATCTGTATTATTTACTGGTTATAGCCTTCACTATGATTGCCCATTATATTAATATAGTATTATACCACTCATGAATAATATTATAGATTATCTGAACTTGAATATGGGTATTGCTGGGGATCCTTGGAAATTTTTAGAGAAAAAAGCAGTTTAAAAGCTTTTCAAAAATGAATACATACTAAAAAAATAATGGATTAAATATGAAAATAGTGTGTAATAATCATCTAATGATACAGTGCTATGATGATAGAGGGGGGAATAAAAAAAAAAGAAAAAGACTACCTGTATTAACATGGGAAAATATTTCCAAATAATATTTAGACATATTTATAATAATTTTGTTTGTGTGTGTTGTTTTGTGTGTGTGTGGTGTTGTGGGGTGGGGGGTAAAGTGTCGATATACATAGTAACGCGATTTTTATAGTTGAAAAATATATCAATAATAATAATTCGCAAATGTTATCACAATCTCACTTTTAAAGTGCATAATATAAAAATACAATGACAATACCAATTTTTTTTTTTGTATATTTGGCTCAAGCATATTGTATCATGGCTTAACTTTGTGAGGATATGTATTCTTTGATAACTTAAATATGCTACTTCTTTAAGCTAAATTTGGTGTACAGGATGTAAAGATAGGGGAAAATAAGCCATTGTTTTTAAAAGCAAATTTCGCAATATTATATTACAATTATAAGCTGTAAATGTTTTATGAATAACAACTTATATTGTTCTTTTTGTAAATGTTTTACATTTTTTGTTTAACTTATTTCTATCGTTTGGTTGTTCATTTCGATCTTTGATTTATTATTATTAAAAGACAAAATGGTATGTCAAACAGTTTAAATGGTTTTTTTGTGTTTATGTTCATAGAAAACAAAGATTCAAGAAACCGTGTCCTTGGTTTAGAATCCAAGGATGTTTTGAGAGCCTGAGATATTAATTAATAATGATCCACGATAATTATAAGGTTTTTGTGTTAATTATCTGAACGGAATATGGGGTCCACGAGAGTGTTAGGGGATCCATGGAAATGTTAAGAGGGAAAGTGTAAAAATGTTTTAAAAAGTAAAAAAAAAAAAAAAGTCAGATTAAAATTTGTTTAAAGGTGGACATATCATGAAAATCTGACTTTTCCCATGTTTAAGAGATATAATCGGGTCCCCGGTGCATCTACCAGCCAAGGAAATGTGAAAAAGATGAACCCAGTAACTTTGGTTTGGGAAGTCTTTTTCTGCAAGGCGTCTGGAGAAAAACCAGCGCGTCTGAATTCACTCCTTGGTGACGTGGCAAAGGGATCTTATTATAATATCACCACCCCTTAATCTGAACGTTTCCACCCACGGCGCCGTTATTGTGTTTTCGCAAGTGACAATGGTGTATTAGTTCTAATTCCATGATGAAAGTTTGAGCAAAACACGCTAATTGTTCTGTGTTTGGCTGCACAGACGAGCACAGAACACTGTTTAGAGTCCCCGCCTCAGAGGAGACAAGAGAGCAGTGAATATATTGATTTACTGTATATTATGCTGCTGCCACACAGATCTAAAATAAAAATGTGATTTATTTCCCAGCTGTTTACCTTCACAGACATAACCATCTGTTTTTGTAACTCGTGTGTGTTTAAGGTAAGCTTGTGTGTGAATGAGAGCTTAGTTTAGTACTCGCATGCTGTGACAGCCGCTTTCTGTGCGTGTGCTTCAGATGTGTGCACTCAGAAAACCTTATATCAGAAGTTTAAACTCATATGGTTTAAAACGAATGATTTCAGCACGATAAACATGATAAACAGAACCAAAACAGATGTTTTTTAGCAGGTACTAGCTGTAAAGGCGCAGTTCTATTCTGGAAAAGGGGGCGGGGAGGAGCAGCAGCTCATTTGCATTTAAAGAGACTGGTCTGAAAAACAGCGTGTTTCTGCTTCCACTGAAAATAGGCATTTTCAAAATGATATAATAAATTATCTGTGGGGTACTTTTAGCTGAAACTTCACAGATACATTCTGGAGACACCAGAGACTTATATTACATATTGTAAAAAGGGGCATAATATGTCTCCTTTAAAAAAAATCTGATAAAATAAACAGATAAATAAAACTAGTACATAAATAAAACTTCGAACAGTACAGTGCTATAATAAGTAGAAAATTAACATGGAAAATATTTATATTAATAAATAAAATATTTTTCAAATAAGATTTATATTATTAATTTTACACAGTTTAAATTGAGTCTTAATGCAAAAAATATATATAGATGCCTTTTAATTTTTAAGATGGGGTTCCTCACAGGAGAATGATCTTATTTAGAGGTTTTTAGCATCTAAAATATTTAAAAACGCCCGTGTGACTCATTTTCAGTGATTTTTATGGCCACTATACGGGTGATGTTTGTCATCTGACCTGCTGCGATCGTTCATGTACTGGATGGTTCCCGGTGGAAGCGTCTCTAGAGTCAAAGTGTTGTTCACAGCGATGGTGATTCGACACGGATTCCCGCTCGTCTGCCGCAGCGCGCCGCTGATGTCCGCCTCAAACGGGAGATGACCGCCCTCGTGCTCGGTCACCTTGACCCCGTTCACCCACTGCGAGATGCACACATCACAGATCCTGAGACTGTGACTAATCACGAGTCAAAGACAACCATCTGCATCCCACAGACTTACAAGCACTGAGTAATAGTGAGCGCTTCCCACTCGGAGCACGATCCGCGCTCCCCGGTCCTGGATCCAGCGCGCCGGCACCCATACGTCCTTCTCATACCACACCCAGCCAATGAAATCCCGGATTTTGGCGTCTTGTGTAATGTCATTGTAGCTGGATGGCACCGGCATGTCAATAACAGGCCCCGTCTGGAATAAAATAAAAAAAACAACACTAACAAACACCTAAAACACACTCGGAATGCAAACTATGAATGATTGCATATGCAATATTATGCAATGATATAAGTTGTCTTTTATTCATTTATTTCACAACATTCAGTACTGTTCTTAATACAGAGGATGTTTCTCAAGAAACCTTACAAAACACACATATTGCACATCAGTGTATTGTGCAAAAAGAGCAAAAGACGACAACTGATCAGGGAATGAATGCAAAGGACTGTGTGTAAATATATAATAAGACCCTAGGTTAAATTAAATAAATGTAAAAAAATTTTAAGTAATAACTTTTTTTAGTAAATTTATATGGTATATAACCCTAACAGTACAGTATTACGTAGAAAACAAACATAAATGCAGCATTATGGGAGTCTGTGCAAAATATTAGACAATTTCAATAAAATACATAAATAATAAGACACTAGATTAAACTAAATTAATTCAATTAAAATACATTTTGAAAATAATTAAAATAATTTATTACATAAATAATATGGTACATAATCCTAACAGTACAGTATTATAGTAAGTAGAAAACAAATGTAATAATGAAGCATTATGGGTAACTGTGGAAAATATTAGAGAAAAACAGTAAAAATAAAAACAATATTAGAGAAAAACAGTAAAAATAAAAAAAAAGGACAAGATTAAACTAAATGAATTAAAATATGCTTAAAATATAATGAAATAGTTGTTTTAGTAAATAAATATGGTACGTAATCCTAACAGTACAGTATTATAGTACATAGAAAACAAACGTAATAAAGCATTCCCAACGGGTTACCCATGGATAATATGATGAGAATACATAATAATATAAAGACACCAAATTAATAAAAAAAGTTTAATAAGTAAATATAATTATTTAAAGGGTCATAGGATGCAGTTACTCGTCTTACGGTTTAAAGGCATATCGGCATTAATTTTTTCATTTGGGCCGGATGCTGACATTTAAAGGGGTCATCCGATGCCCATTTCCCACAAGTTTTTATGATTCTTTAGGGTCTTAATGAAAACATATGTCTGTAACATAGTTTGGTTAAAATTTCTCAATGGTAGTGTAAAAAACAACTTTTTTTTACCCAGTCAAGCGTTTTTTTGTAGAATGTTCAGGTAAATGTTAATGAGCTCTGCTGACCCCGCCCCTCTATTCCCCTCTCTCGCTCACAGAGAGACTGTTTACTTTAGCAGCATTCATAGTGAAACTTGCTAATTAACACATTATTAAGAAAGGCGATTTGCAAAGAATCATTACAAAACATTATACTCACTTCTGTAGATGAGGCTGGATCACGAATGATTCACGTGAATATAGATGCATTTATGTAGATCGGGGGGCGCATTTCCTTCAGAAACAAACGTAATCCACTGTGAGTTCAGCGGTTCAGATTTCGGGAGTAAATGACGACTGCTATGTCATTATTACATCCAACAACAGAACACCTCAATCGCTTAGGAGTCATTCTTGTCTACATCTGCTCCGGCGGTGAAACAATGGCGGACTGATGACAGCTCACTCTGGGCGGGTCTAAGGTAAGACGCCAGTCTAGTCTGTGCTGAACGCTACTGTTAATCAAACTATCGTGGGAGGAGCCTGTATGTGTGACGTCACACAGACAGGCATCCGAGATCAGCTCGATTTGAGAAAGGGGAAAACACTTAACACGATTAAAAAAAAAACACCGGGTGGATCTTTATCATTATAGGGTGGTTGTGTACACACACTGCCAACACACATTTCAGTTCAAACTACTTGTAAAAGTGCATGCAGCGTCCCATGACCCCTTTAAATATTATTATTATTAAGTTGTTTTGTAAATATAAATAATATGGTACATATAATAGTAAGTAGGAAACAAACGTAATAATGTAGCATTATAAAAATAATATTTTCCAAATAATATTCTAAACTTTTTTTTTTTGGGGTGGGGAGGGTCTTTAAACATGCCTTTTAAAATTTAGGATGTGGGTCCATCTAAAAAAAAAAAAAAAAAAAAACTCACTGCCTGTTGTTATTTCCACATACAGTGGGGTCTAAAGGTCCGAGACTCGAAATGTTGGGACTAAAAATGAAAACAAGGAAAACGTATTAAAATAAAATGAACAATGCATCATTTCCGTGAGATACTCCTCTAAACTCCTCAAATCCGTCGATTCGCTCAGATAATATAATTTAGACGGAAACATCTGTACCGACTGTGAGTGCGTTAGAGCTCACGTGACCTGCGCCAGCGGGCTCCGGTACCAGTGCTGCTGAAAGCCGCGGTTCCGCTCCGGAGAGAGATCCGCTCGGAAGCTCCACAGGCCGCTCACGTCCTTCACTTCTCTGGAGGGAGACTCTGTGGGAAACAGCATGCCGCCCTGCAGCGCCTGACACGCACCGCACAGAGCCGCGAGAAGCGCGCATATCGCTCCGGTGGAGCCATTTTTTTTTTTTTTTTTTTTCCAATTTTTTTTTCACGCGCTGCTCGACGGTGTGTTTACACGCAAGCGCTCCACTTCCGCTGCGCGCGGCACGACGCTTCCTTTGTTTTTAATCACTTTATTAAACCTTCAAATAACAAACAGGCTGAGCTGTCAGCGGTGTAGTAACTGATTACAGGTGGCCAACGCGGTTGATTTGAACGTGGGCGTGGTTTGCTCAACAGGGGGCGTGTCCACCGATGCTTTCCATTCAGAAGCATGCTTTGCTTTATTTTGGAGGTGCCATTCAGCTTGTTTTCGGTCAGATTTTTATTCATTCATTAAAAGCTCACATCATGGCCAGCTGTCAACTGTGCAATGTGTTTTATTCCCCCCCCAGCTCCCCACCTTCCCCGCCGGACAGGTTTTATCATAAGAGCTAGATGTTTTAAATTAATTAATCTGATAACTTCCCCCCCTAAATGTATTGACTAAATGGTAACATAGGGGAAATAAACCTCTGTTTTTAATATAATTTAAAATCAGATGAATATCTAAACTCAATTTTATGTTTGAAAAAATAAAGCTGTAAATAAACTTTATCCATCGTTGGTTTTATTACTTCATTAATATTATAATACATTTTTTTGTTTATTTTATTTATTTTATCATCATTTGTTTATTGTACCCTGGCTGTTTGTAATTCATTTAAAAACCATAAAAATTGCCAGTCAATATATAATAATAATAAAAAAACTTATTTAAACTTAATATATTATATTATCATGCATTTTATTTATCTAATATTTATATGGTTGTATTTGTGTTATACATTCATGGAAACAGAAGGACGAATTTTTTTTATAGTAATCAATGATTTTTGAGAAGCCTGTATAATATCAGATAAATAATACTCCACAGACTCAAAAATGTAAATATACTCAAAGTCAAATCGACTTAAAATATAAAACACGAACGTGCAGATGTCGTTTTGACCACGAGAGGGAGACAACACATCACTCAAAGCATCTCGTGCACACAGAATAATGATTATGAATCATAGTATGGCTACAGAAACTCTTATGCACCTAGAATAAAACTAATAGGTGTAACTAAGTGTGTTTAAAGTCTCTCAGGTGAGACAGAATATGATCACCCGCGTCTGCAAATGCTGTATATTGTGGCAAACTTCAGTATATCGTGGACATTATTCTCAACCTAGCAAAAGATGTTTAGATTATTGATTTATTTAGTGCAAGAAAGATGTGTTTTCATTACAGCCACCTCTCTACCGCCCCAGCAGCTCTGGAGGAAACATGCCACGTTGCTTCAGGTGGACAGGTGAAGATCTCTGGAAAACCTTAGACAGAGTTTGAGGTAAGTTTATCTTATATTTGTGTTTATTAACTGGATTGAACTGCAAAATATAGTCCGTTCGGGTGAATGCATGAGGGGGAGACCTGCATTTATATACTGTATATAGGCCTGATTGTTGTGGGTACTGCTATGCGAATGAACGTGCAAAAATGCATGTTAATATTGTGCAGTGCATGTTATATAATGCAATATTGTGCAAAGTTTATTATAATGGTATATTTCAGGGAAGTTTTATCTGAGGAGGCAGTGCCAGATTTAGAAATATGAATAAGCTTCAGATCAATAAGCTCTTTGTGTTCTCTCTGAGGTTGTGAATGTGAGTAAATGTGTGTTTTTGGGCGTTCAAATGTGTGTTGATGTAACAAATATATGTTTTCCCTGTTGAAAAAACCAGCATATGCTGGTCCTTTGCTGGTTTAATCTGTTCCTTTGCTGGTTTATGCTGGTCCTTTGCCAGCACATGAACAGCATAAACCAGCAAAGGACCAGCAAAGAACCAGCTTAAACCAGTAAAGGACCATCTTAAACCAGCAAAGGACCATCTTAAACCAGCAAAGGACCATCTTAAACCAGCAAAGGACCAGCTTAAACCAGCAAAGGACCATCTTAATCCAGCAAAGGACCAGCAAAGAACCAGAAAAAACCAGCAAAAGACCAGCAAAAACCAGCAAAAAACCAGCAAAGGACCAGCATAAAAAAGCAAAGGACCAGCATAAACCAGCAAAAAAACAGCATAAACCAGCAAAGGACCAGCATAAACCAGCAAAGGACCAGCATAAACCAGCAAAAGACCAGCAAAGAACCAGCTTAAACCAGCAAAAGACCAGAATAAACCAGCAAAAGACCAGAATAAACCAGCAAAAGACCAGCTTAAAACAAAGGACATCATCACCACAATAACCGCTTAACCAACCCAAGAAACCATCTTAACCGCAAAGACCAGCCTAAACCACAAAGAACCACTTAAAAAACTCAGCAAAGGACCAGCTTAAACCAGCAAAGTACCATCATAAACCAGCAAAGAACCAGCTTAAAACAGCAAAGAACCACATAAACCAGCAAGGACCACTAACCATCAAAACCATACCACCCCTCTGGGGTCTGAGTGTGTTTTGGGGCCCTGGAAAAGTTTTTACATCCCCTGACATTTGTGCTTTTTTCAGTTTCTAATAAACATTTTAATGACTAAGTTTAGTAGCACCATAATCAGCACAAACTGGGCTACAATAATATGTGAGCAGCATGTATGTACATATTTGTGTTTTTGAGAAAACAACGTTTATGCGTGCTTATTGAAAAACTAAAATTTTAAAGTCACTGAAATAAAGCCATAAAACACATACAGAACATTTGTTCACAGGACTAT
Source organism: Sinocyclocheilus anophthalmus (assembly GCA_018155175.1). Lineage (NCBI taxonomy): Eukaryota > Metazoa > Chordata > Actinopteri > Cypriniformes > Cyprinidae > Sinocyclocheilus > Sinocyclocheilus anophthalmus. The sequence continues at coordinate 24,101 of JADLZN010003143.1, read as the reverse complement.
TGAGAACAGATATTGAAGTCTAGAGTTTTTGCATCAGAATGGTGTGAAAATCATCTTGTTTACTCACTCACAGAAAACAATATAATGATTTAAATTTTCTAAGCCACTTTTTGTGTAGAAAAGGAATATGCGAGGGGGCGTGAATGGTCATGTATGAGTGATTCACACCTGAGAAGACAAAGGCCTGCATAATGAGCTGCATAATGAGCTGTCAGGTGTGTGACTGAGAGGGAATTGCTACAAGAAATAATGAGGAAAAAGAAATGTATCTATTTTTTTGTTTGTAGTTTATTTATAATATATATAACTATCACATCATTTTGGGAGTGTGTGCATCACATGGTCTTAGCTGTGGTCCAGGCTCTTGTGCGGGGCAGGAATTTCAGAGCCTGTGGAACATGTCAACGTGAGTCTCTGGTTTCCATTACCAAGTGGGCTGCTTATTTGCTTTGGCTCTCTTTGCAAAAGGTTCTTTTGCACTGTTATTCTCACATCTGAAATAAAAAGCAAGCATGCTGTTTACACAAACTACATTATTAACAGTATTATGATGTTCACTGATACTAGTACTAATTTATCTAAACAAGGAACACAATTACCACATAGCAAACATATTTTACCATACAGTAAATAAATCAAATTAAAGTAACATCTGTAAAATAGTGAATACACACTTACTCTAAGTTTCTGAATGGAGTTGAAAACTGAACAAGTGTCCCCTTACTGTGAGGGATGCAGGTGAATGCAAGAGTGGTGTATTCCCTACAGTACCTTAGTATAGTATGTATACTTCATGAGAAAACAATGCCTATTTTTACATTTTAACACTATCAACCACAAATAATATTACCACATATTCTGGGAATAATACAATTACTATACCGTACACTTACTCAGTAGGATTTTCCAGCGAACTCAAAACTGAACGACACTCGTGTGCCTTTCTTGTGCAAGATGTCTGTGATGCAGCCACAGTCCTAAACGAAAGCGTGTTTCTAAATAAAGATTACGCAGACCAAAGCGGCAGACAGCGCACCCTGTTTGTTTTCTTTATTTTATAAATGCACAAAGTTCTGTTTTTATTATGTGTGTATACAAATAAAAGATTTGATCGATTGATGTATTGCTCTTATCTGTAATATCAAAACTGAAAGTGTAATTTAAGTTAATTTCGGTGTGATCAGGAGAAGATGCCTCAAAACGCGAATCCGCGTTAATCGACCTCAGAGGGTTAACCAGTCAAAGGACCATCTTAAACCACATGACCATCAAAGAACCATCAAAGGACCAGTTTAAACCCGCAAAAAACAGCAAGGACCCCTAAACCAGCCCAAAGGACCAGCTTAAACCAGCAAAGGACCAGCAAAAGGACCATCTTAAACCAGCAAAAGACCAGCAAAGAACCAGCTTAAACCAGAAAAGGACCAGCAAAAACCAACAAAGAACCAGCATAAACCAACAAAATACCAGCAAAGGACCAGCTTAAACCGGCAAAGGGACCAGCATAAACCAGCAAAGAACCCGCTTAAACCAGCAAAGGACCATCTTACACCAGCAAAGGACCAGCATAAACCAGAAAAAAGACCAGCATAAACCAGCAAAAAACCAGCTTAAACCAGCAAAGGACCATCATAAACCAGAAAAGGACCATCATAAACCAGCAAAAGACCAGCATAAACCAACAAAAGACCAGCAAAGGACCAGCTTAAACCAGCAAAGGAACCAGCTTAAACACAAAAAACAGCAGCTTACCCAGCAAAGGACCATGCTAACCAGCACATGACCAGCTAAGGACCAGTTTAAACCAGCAAAGAACCAGCTTAAACCCGCAAAGGACCAGTTTAAAACCCAGCAAAGAACCATCTTAAACCAGCAAAGAACCAGCTTAAACCAACAAAGGACCAGTTTAAAAAACCATCAAGAACTCTCTGGTCTTAAAAAACCAGCAAAGGACCAGCTTAAGCCAGCAAAGGATCAGTTTAAACCAGCAAAGGACCAGCAAAAAACCAGCAAAGGACCCGTTTAAACCAGCAAAGGACCAGTTTAAACCAGCAAAGGACCAGCTTAAACCAGCAAAGGACAGCTTAAACCAGCAAAAGGACTGCGTTTTAAAAAACCACCAGGACCAGCATAAACCATAAAAAGGACCAGCTTTTAAAACCAGCAAAGGACCAGCATAACCCAACAAAGGACCAGCATAAACCAGCAAAAAAACAGCATAAACCAGCAAAGGACCATCTAAAACCAGCAAAAGGACCAGCAAAAAACAGCAAAGGACCAGCATAAACCAGCAAAACACCAGGACCAGGCAAACCAGAAAGGACCAGCATAAAAACCAGCAAATGACCAGCTTAAACCAGCAAATGACCAGCTAAGGACCAGCTTAAACCAGCAAAGGACAGCTTAAACCAGCAAAGGACAGCATAAACCAGCAAAGGACCAGCATAAACCAGAAAAGGACCAGTTTAAACCACCAAAGGACCATCTTAAACCATCAAAGGACCAGCATAAACCAGAAAAGGACCATCTTTACAAAAACCACCAAAGGACCAGCATAAACCAGAAAAGGACCAGCATAAAACAGCAAAAGGATCAGCATAAACCAGCAAAAGGAACAGCAAAGGACCAGCATAAACCAGAAGGACCAGCATAAACCAGCAAAAGGAACAGCAAAAACCAGCAAAAGGACCAGCAAAAAACAGCAAAAGGACCAGCAAAAACCAGCAAAGGACCATCATAAACCAGCAAAAGGACCATCTTAAACCAGAAAAGGACCAGTTTAAACCAGAAAAGGACCAGTTTAAACCAGAAAAGGACCAGTTTAAACCACCAAAGGACCAGCATAAACCAGAAAAGACCAGCATTAACCAGCAAGGACCAGCATAAACCAGCAAAAGGCCAGCTTAAACCAGCAAAGGACCATCAAAAACCAGCAAAGGACCATCATAAACCAACAAAGGACCAGCATAAAACAGCAAAAAGACCAGCATAAACCAGCAAAAAGACCAGCATAAACAAGTAAAAGGACCAGTTAAAACCAGCAAGGACAGCTTAAACCAGAAAAGGAACCAGCTTAAAACCACAAGTACCAGCAATAACCAGCAAGGACCAGCATAAAACCAGAAAAGGACCATTTTAAAAAAACCAGCAAAGGACCAGCTTAAACCAGCAAAGGACCAGCATAAACCAGAAAAGGACCAGTTTAAACCACCAAAGGACCATCTTAAACCATCAAAGGACCAGCATAAACCAGCCAAAGGACCAGCATAAACCAGCAAATGGCCAGCATAAACCAGCAAAAGGACCAAAAAAAACCAGCAAAGGACCAGCATAAAAAAGCAAAGGACCAGCATAAACCAGCAAAAAAACAGCATAAACCAGCAAAGGACCATCTAAAACCAGCAAAGGACCAGCATAAACCAGAAAAGGACCAACATAAACCAGCAAAAAGACCAGCATAAAACAGCAAAAGACCAGCAAAAACCAGCAAAAGAACCAGCTTAAACCAGCAAAAGGACCAGCATAAACCAGAAAAGGACCAGTTTAAACCACCAAAGGACCATCTTAAACCATCAAAGGACCAGCATAAACCAGCAAAAAGGACCAGTTGTAGGGAAATAAACCAGCAAAGGACCAGTATAAACCAGCACATGACCAGCATAAAAACCAGCAAAGGACCAGCATAAACCAGAAAAGGACCAGTTTAAACCAGCAAAGGCCCAGCATAAACCAGCAAAAGGACCACACACCCGCCCCCCACCCAACACAGCACCACAACACCAACACCATCATAAACCGCAAAAAAAAAAAGGGCAAGGAAAGAAGAAAGCAGTACCAGCGATAAAAAAAAAAAATAAACCAGAACCATAAAAGGCCCAGCAGTTTAAACGCATCACCAGTAAAGAGACAAGGAACCAGGAAAAAGGAAGGAAAGAAGTACTCCAGCTTAAAAAAACCCAGAAAAAAAAAGGAAGGACCATCATACAAAGAAAGAAAACCACAAAACACAAAAAAAAAAGAAAAAAAACAACAAAAAAAAAAAAAAAGAATGACGGCACACACACAGCATAATCAACCCAGAAAAAAGTACCAGCTTAAAAAAAAAAAAATAAAAACTTAAATAAACAAAAAAAAAAAAAATAAAAAAAAAAAAAACAAAAAAAAAATAAAAAAAATAAAAAAAAAAAATTACAAAAAAAAAGAAAATTAAAAAATTAAAAATAAAAAAAAAAATAAAAAAAAAAAAGACCAGCAAAGGACACACATCCACACGCATAAACCAGAAAAGGTACCCAGTTTAAAAAAAAAAAACAAAAAATATAAAAAAACACAAAAAACAAGGAAAAAATAAAAAAAAAAAAAACTAAGCAAAGGGAATCAGGGTTCAAACCAGCAGCAAAAGGACCAGCATAAAAAATATTTAAAACCAGCAAATGACCAGCATAGAAAACCAGAAAAGGACCGTTTAAAATCAAAAAAAAAAAAAAAAAACAAAAACAAAAAATAAAAACCAGCAATCAAAGGACCACCCACACCACACCCAGCTTTACACCAGAAAAAGGAGACCACAGCACAAACAAAAACACAAAAACAGCACACACAGCTTAAAAAAAAACCAGCAAAGACCCCACACAGCAGCATAAACAGCAAAGTAACCAGCATAACATAAAAAGGACCAGTTTAAACCAGCAAGGACCAGCTTAAACCAGCCAAGGACCAGCTTAAACCAGCAAAAGGACCAGCTTAAACTAGCAAAGGACCATCTTAAACCAGCAATTGACCATCTTAAACCAGCAAAGGACCAGCTTTAAAAAACCAGCAAGGACCAGCATAAACCAGAAAAGGACCAGTTTAAACCAGCAAAAGAACCAGCAAATGACCAGTTTAAACCACCAAAGGGCCATCTTAAACCAGCAAAGGACCATCTTAAACCAACAAAGGACCAGCATAAACCAGCAAAAGAGCAGCTTAAACCAGCAAATGACCAGCTAAAACCAGCAAAGGACCATCATGAACAAGCAAAGGACCAGTTTAAACCAGCAAAGGACCAGCATAAACCAGAAAAGGACCAGCACAAACCAGCAAATGACCAGCATAAACCAGCAAAAGAACCAGCTTAAACCAGCAAAAGGACCAGTTTTAAACCACCAAGGACCAGCATATGACCAGCTAAGGACCAGCTTAAACCAACAAAGGACCAGCATAAACCAACAAAAAACCAGCAAAGGACCAGCATAAACCAGCAAGGACCAGCATAAACCAGCACAGGACCGCATAAACCAGCATCCCACCGTCAAAACATACCTAACCAGCATATGCTGGTTTTTTCAACAGGGTTGCTACTGTACTTTTGTAGTGATAGTTTTTGAAGCCGATTTTTAAAAAGATAAGGCAAGTTTATTTATATAGCACATTTAATACAAAATGGTGATTCAAAGTGCTTTGCATAAAAATTATTTTAAAATAATCATAACATATTCAAAACATGCATAAAAATAAAATAGATAAATGTATTTAAAATGTATTAGAAACATTAGGATGCAACACAGTGCTCATAAACTTGATTATAGTTTGATATGACTTGATTTTAATAAATATATAGTAGTTCTAACATGCAAAAGTATTATACATATTTGTAATGTTAATAGTGTGTGGTAAAAGTTGCTTCACAAGCCTTTAACCTGAAAACTGTGCAAACAATAATTGCATTTATCTCATGTAAGTGGACATCATTTTTTCAGTATATTTGTCAAAAGTATGATTTTTTTCTTTAAAGCTAGTCTCTTTGAGTGGAAATATTAGCTTTCAGTTCAATTCTGTTAAATCCCTTTATTTTGGGGCTCAGGATGTTGCTTGTTCAGTTATTAGAGCAGAGCGCCCTCTGTAGTAATATCAGAGAAATAGTGCATAATAATCACAGTGTTTAAGTTTGCAGCGAGGTCACATCTTCTGAAATACTGAGTAAACTATTAAAATCAGTCATCATGTCATAGACAGATCCAGCTTTACTTTCCCGTCTGAGTGTTTTCCCAGCATGCTCTGTGGCTCTCTGGAGTCTCTCTCATTATATGATTGACTCAAAGAGTCAATTTCCAACATTTTTACCCAGTGATGATATATGTATGTTATATAACACATTACATGATACTAGACCCTGTTCTTCTGTTGCTTCTTAAAATCACACATTTCAGCTATTTTTTATGGTTATTAGGAATACAGTACTTTAATTTAAAGCATCACACTTTTAACGTAATAAGATGATAGATATAGATAGATGATAGATAGAGAGATAGATAGATAGAGTCATAGATAGATAGATAGATAGATAGAGAGATAGATAGATACAGTAATAGATGGAGTAGATATATAGAGAGATATATAGATAGATCTAGATAATAATGCTGATAGAGAGATAGATAGCTAGTAATAGATACAGTAGATAGATATAGGTAGAATAATTAGAGAATAGATAGATAGATAGATAGATGATAGATAGATAGATAGATAGATAGATAGATAGATGATAGATAGATAGATAGATATAGATAGATAGAGAGATAGATAGATACATAGATAGATGATAGATAGATAGATAGATGATAGATGATAGATAGATGATAGATAGATAGATGATAGATATATGATAGATAGATAGAGAGATAGATATATTCAGATAGATAGATAGATAGATAGATAGATAGATAGATAGATAGATAGATAGATAGATGATAGATAGATAGATAGAGAGATAGATAGATAGATAGATAGATAGTTAGATAGATAGTTAGATAGATAGTTAGATATATAGATAGATAGATAGATAAATAATAGATAGATAGATAGATAGAGAGATAGATGTAGTCAGATAGATAGATAGATAGATATATAAATAGATAGACACAGACAGACAGACAGATAGATATATATAGATAGATAAGATAGATAGATGATTGATAGATAGATAGATAGATAGAAAAATGATAGATATACAAACGGATAGATGATAGATAAGAGATAGATAGATAAGATAGATAGATAGATAGATAGATTGATTATAGATAGATAGATAGATAGATCGATCGATAGATAGAGAGATATATAGATAGATAGATAGTAGATATAGTCAATAAGTAGAGAAGCAAAAGATGAATAGAGAGATAGATGATAGAAGAGAGTAGATATATAGAATAGATAAGAATAGAATAGATAGATAGAGCAGATAAATAGATAGAAGATAGAGAGATAGATAGATAGAGAGATAGATAAATAGATAGATAGGATAGATGATAGATAGAATCGATAGATCGGATATAGTCCAGATAGATAGAGATTATTAGATAATAGATAGAGAGTAGATGATAAGAGATAGATTATATTGAGAGATAGATAGATAATATCAGATAATATAGAGATAAATAGATACCTAGATAGATAGATAGATAGATAGATAGAGTAGAGAGATAGATAGATGATGATAGAGAGATAGATAGATAGATAGATAGATAGATTAAGATGAAATTCAGAATAACCAATTTTTTTTCCATTTTTTTTAATACAAATATATTTTTTTATATTAATATTTAATATTTAGTATTTTTTGTCTAATACCATTACTTTACTGGTCTTATTGTGTACAATTCATTAATGCATTTTTAAATATAAAATGCATTTTAAAATTTATTTTTGTTGGACCTTGTCAATAACTAAACAAAGGTAATCGTGACTTTGTATGTCACAATTTGGAATTTGTGTTTTTGCAATTCTGAAATCAAAAGTCACAATTGTGAGAATCTAAACTCATATCTTGAACCTATTCTTTTTAATTCTGCTATGGATAACCCATTTTTTGAAAAACATTGTGAGTTTATAATTCACATTCAAGACTTTTTTGTGAGTTATAAACTTGCAATTGTGAGTTAAGGTCTTGGAATTCTGTTTTTATAAAAAGAACATTCAATGTGCTTTACATTAAAAATATTTAATATAAAAAAGTATTATTATTATTATATTAATTATATTTAATTTACAATAATCAAATTAAAACATATTCTTAATAAATAAAACTGATAGATAAAAACAAAAAACATTTATTTAAGAATTGTGATATATAAAGATAAAAGCTAAAAAAAAAATGTTTTTATTCTGTCATGGAAACAGGCTTCCATATAAAACTACTTTAATCATTCACATTATATAGATTATGCATTTATTAGTCATGTGCAAAGCTTAGGACAAAAAACATCAGATGTTCTCCATGTAAACATGCTGTTATTAAAATAGTATTAGAGCACATTTACTTGATAGCAGTTGCCTTTTGCTGTTATTAAAACTACGTTACCGTCTAAGTGCTTGAAGCACTCTTATTTTTGCCTTTCAGGCTGGCCTTACTCTGTGACCCAGTTTCTGTGTGTTTGGAAAGTTACTGGGAGCTGTTGTGAAGTTCGAAAGCTCTGAACATCATGCGTTTGCCTAAAAATGTTCAGGTCAGTCAGTTGCTGACTGAACAGTTTCAGTCTTGTTTTTCTTATCATACCAGAATATGCATTTGATTTTAGTTTATTATTTACTCACATTTCTACAGTCAAAATAATTTGATTATTTTATTTACATGCAAACATTTAAATTTATTAATTGAGCAGATGGTTTTATCCAAACATTAAGACAAAGCAAGTCCTCCTGATCAGACATAAATTGCTGTATATCATCTTCCACAACTGAAGTTTGTGTGACCTTTGAACTTCTTTTCAGAGATTTGATTATCTGCTATAAAACAGGAAAACAGTTGAATTGGCCTTCAGTGTTTTGGGTGTATTTTATAACCCATATAGTTTTTTATTTACTTCACCAGACCTTGTTTTGACTGGTCAGATGGCAGATATCATAAGAGCGGAGATAATGCAATCATAAAAAATGACATTGAGTGTCTGTGCGCTCATATGAAGGTTTAAAGGAAGAGTTCACCCAAATGTGCTGAAAATGTGTTCACCCTCAGGCCATCCAAGATTAGGATGAGTTTGTGTCTTCATCAGATCTGGAGAAATGTATGTCCATTGCTGAGACACTGATGCAATGCTACATTTCTCCAAATCTGATGAAGAAAAAATTCCTCTTCATCTTGGATGGCCTGAGGGTGAGTAAACTTTAAAATACATAAAATATATATTAAAAAAATAGCTTATTTTGTAAGGCTAAATAAACAAAAATGTGTTATTTCTTTCGACCAATCATCTTTCTGCGTTTGCTCAAATGCATCTCTAAAGTGTCCTGTTTTCTACATTGTTAGATTTTATTTTGTGTAAACACGTTTCTTATCACATCTTGCGCCTTGACGTTTATGAGACCAGGAAGAGAGATCTGTTTCTTTCAGATTTCTATACATCCTTCTAGGAAGATCCTAAAGTCCTTCTGTCGGCCTCCCGCTGCGAGTCTGTTCTCTGTGACGACGTGCTGCTTCTTCTGGACACGTTTATTGACTTAATCACTTGAAACTCTCTCAGATTTGGCTGATGCAGAATGACGGAGTGTGTGTGTGTGTGTGTGTGTTTGTGGATTGACATAATGAGGGTTGCTTGCGACAGCGATCTGTCTCTGAGATGACATAAAATCAGATCTGAGGATAAAGTGAAGTGCTTCCTGATGCCTGTCATCGAATCTCAAACGCTCACTTGTGTCTGAGTCGCAGAAGATTAAAACCTCAGCTCGTTCTTCACTTCTGCTGTGTACTTTATTCGACCTAGAATTATACAAAATAAAGGGTCTTTTTCATATGGGTGTGGCATAAAATATTTTAAAGTGCTTAAATTCAAAATTACATGAAAGCTAGGAGCCTTATTAATGAAATACAAGCAGAATTAATCTTTCATGAAATCATTTTTACATAAATTGTTGCATCATTTACATTGCATTATTCATTCATGAGATATATTAGATTTTTGAGTGAATTTGCTGTGATTTCTAGAGCTCAGTGATAGTGCTTTCTCATTGGTTGCTAGGATGTCGCTATGCTGTTTGCTAGGGTTTTCTGAATGGTTGCTATGTGTTGTCAGATTTTCTCAGGTTGCTTAAGTGTTGCTAGGCTTTTGCTATGTGGTTGCTAGGGTGTTCTGGGTTGTTGCTAGATGCATGTTTAATAGCCCAATCCCAAATGAAAGCAGAAGGAATTTGTGTGTGAATAATGATAAAATCATTCTTGCATAAAATGTTGCATTTTTGTTGCATGAAATGGTTGCCAGGGAGTTGCTATGTGGTTTCTAAGTTTTTTTAAATGGTTTTTAGAATGTTGCCATGTGGTTGCTAGGGAATTTTGAGTGATTTACTATATGATTTATTGGGTGTTATTGACCTATAGTGTGTTCCGACTCATTGCTAGAATGTTTCTATGTGGTTGCTAGGGTGTTCTGAGTTGTTGCTAGGGTCCTTTTTAATGGCCCAAGTCAAAAGAACCCCGAATTAGCACTAAATCATAATGCTCAGGAGCTGTAAATGGTTGCCAGGGAGTTGCTAAGCTCTTCTGAATGTTTTTTAGAATGTTGCCTTGCGGTTGCTAGGGAATTTTTAATGGTTTGCTACATGATTTCTAGAGTGTTATTGGTCTAGTGGTCTGGTATACCGACTCGTTGCTAGGATGTCGCTATGGTGTTCTGAGTTGTTGCTAGGTGCTTATTTAATGGCCCAAGCCTAATCAAATTCAGAATAAATTTGTGTGTGAATGAATAATAAAACCATTCTTGCATAAAATGTTGCATCATTTACATTGCATTTTTCATTAATGTTCATTATATGGTTGCCACTGAGCTGCTATGTGGTTGCTAAGGTTTTTTTGAATGGTTTTTAGAATGTTGCCAAGCAGTTGCAAAGGTTTTTTGAATGTTTTTCAAAATGTTGCCATTCGGTTGCTATGGAACTTTGAGTGATTTGCTACATGATTTCTAGAGTGTTATTGATCTATTGTGTTCTGGCTGGTTGCTGGGGTTTTGCTATGTGGTTGCTAGGGTCGTCTAGGTTGTTGCTAGGTGCGTTTTTAATGGCTCAACTCAAAGTTGAATATGAACAGCACTAATAAAAATGTTTTAATTATCCATTTCACATGAACAAATATGTTTTGCCCCAGACGTCATCCCGTCTCAGTTTGATGTGTCACTAGTGACTGATGATCTGCTCAAGGAAAGGAAGTCATTTGAGGTTTTTTCAGCGCATGTGTCCCATTAAGCCCCAGTGTCCTGGCATCAGTGCCAGCATGCTGACGCATCATGCTCTGCTTTACTCTGATCACTTGAGTCAGACCTGGCCAGCGCTGGCACTGCAAATGTAAGGATACAAGAACTCGATCTGAAACATTTCTCATGCCCAGTTTTTTTAATTACCTGTACAGTTACAAAAAAGGCCTGATTACTAATACGCATGCTGGTTCTATCTCCGGGAGAGAGAACGCCCAGCGAGACTCCAGCTGGCGGCAGATTGTGTGTGTAGGCGCAGTTGTGACAGAAGGAAACGATCTCTTAAGGCCAGTAGTGCCACCTGTGCTGTGCCAGAGCTGCGTGCCAAGCACTTTATTCTCTAAGTCCCTGTCCCTGGGAAATAATGGTGACACTCTTGAAAGACCCATGAAATCAAAAAGTGACTTTTGTGACTTTTAGTCCATGAGTGTACACTCAAATACTGCATAGATTCTTACTTTGTATTTGCGTTTATTCAGATTTATTTAAATAACCATATTTCAAAATGTATTAATTGACATGCCATAGAATCTGCGTGAATTGCAAAACAATTACATTTAATCAGTTAAAGAGTATGAACATGGTTTATATATGGCTTGATGAATAAGTAAGTTAAAAAAAATAGGAATTAGGAGTTAAAAATACACAAATAAACAATAAATTCATCAGTCTTTTTCTGAAATGAAGTGGCTGATTAATGAGCCGTGAATGCTCTCTGGTTCTTCTGATGCTTTCTGAGCCTGAATCTGTCCTGATTCCTACTGATGAACCCTGTGCTGTCCAGGGTTAGTATACTTGACTAAAACTAAAGCTAGAAAAAAATGGAAGCTTATTTTTGCCACAGATACTTGCTGCTTTTTATCTCACAATTTTTACTTTTTTATATATATATATAACTCAGAATTGTAGCACAGAAACGTGCAATTCTGAGAAGAAAATTCTGAATTGTGAGATATAAACTAGTCAGAATTTTGAGATAAAAGTCACAATTACCTCTTTTATCATTTTTATTATTATAGTCCATTGGTTGCTAGGGAGTTGCTATGCAGCTGCATTTTTTTGAATAGTTTTTAGAATGTTGCAATGCAGTTGCTAGGGAATTTTGAGTGTTTTGCTATGTGATTTTCTAGAGTATTATTAATTCGAGGGTGTTTCTTCTTCCTGGTTGCTAGGGTGTTTCTAGGGTGTTGCTAGGGTGTTCTGGGTTGTTGCTTGGTGCATGTTTGATGGATACATTAATGGCTTGCATAAAATGTTGTATCATTTACGTTGCTTTATTCATTTTGCCCATACAGGGTTAGTATACTTAACTAAAACTAGAAAAAATGGAAACTTATTTTTGCCACAGGTAAAAAATACTGCTTTTTATCTCACAAATTGGGCTTTTTATTAATAAATTCAGAATTGTGAGATATAAATTTAAAATAAAATATATAAACAGCACTGAAATTTTTTTTTCCGTTCATCCAATTAAAAAAATTTAGGGTAATGAGTCACATCTATATTTTTTAACTTGAGCCAATGAAAAATAAATTAGACTTGCCCTAAGGGAATATGTAAAACTCAAATTCCTCAGTTAAATTTTTTAATTTTTTTTTATTTTTATTTCTGTGGCAGAAACAGTTTCCATAACACAAAACCTTTTTGTCCCTTGAAATAATAAACTTTACTGAAATAAAATAAAAATTCTGATTTCATTTCAATTTTCATTTAGCTTTACTTGATGTAGGCCTACTAAAATAACTAAAACTGAAACTAAAATGGAAAAATCTATTAAAAAACAAAAACAAATTTTTTTTTCTAAAACTATTGACTAAGTTAACAAAAAATACAAAACAGACAAATTCAAAATATTAACCAAAACTGTAATAGTAATCTAGAATATATAATGCTGTCTGAAATGCATATACAGCTCTTCCTGCCATTTCATTCACACACGGAACAGTGTAAGGCAGTTGTTTCACACACACCTCACACACTACCACACACACACACACACCCCACACACCCACACACACACACACACACACTCTCACCCCCACACACCGAACCTCAGACACACACCCACACACTCACACACCTCTCCACACACACACACCACCACTCCCACCCCACACAAGCTCAAACACCACACACACTCCCTTCCCACCACACACCCACTCACGACACACTCTCTCACACACACACACACACACACACACACACACACACACACACACACACACACACACACACACACACACACACACACACACATCTCATTCATGCACACACACACACACACACAACAACCCACACACACACACCTCCACACACACATACACATACACACTGATGCACCTGAGATGAGCCGCCGCCAGAGTTTATTTGTCTCTTGGTGGATTTTGTGGCTCATTTCAGCTTCATCAGAGCAGAACGAGCAGCACATGATGAGAATAGGACGACGGGTGAGAAATATGACCCCCATATGGAGCCGCCGTGTGTTTGAGCGACAAGAGCTTTCCTCCTTGACATCATCATCATCTGTGCTGATGTTTCAGATCTAGAGAGCTGACTGGATGATTGAAATATTCCATTAGTTTTCATTATGTAGGCAGAAAGCTATTCCGCTCCGCTCCCAAAACATGAATGTTGGTTCAGTGACATGATTCCCACAGCGATCCGTGAGCTGCACAATGATGAGTTTAATCCAGGACCTCATATCCCTCTTTAAAATGATGGATGCATTTCTTTTTTTAGAAAACCATCTATAATCAGCTACTTTAAAGGAGTAGCTTAACCAAAAATGTAAATGTGCTGAAATTGTACTCACCCTCAGGCCATCCAAGATTAGGATGAGTTTGTTTCTTCATCAGATTTGGAGAAATGTAGCATTAAATCACTTGCTCACCAATGGATCCATTGCATTGAATGGGTGCCGTCAGGATGAGAGTCCTAACAGCTGTTTAAAACATCACAATAATCCACACCACTCCAATCCATCATTTAACATCTTGTGAAGCGAAAAGACAACAATCCATTTTAAGACATTTTTAACTTCAAACTGTCACTTCTGACCAAAAATACGAGTCCATAATCCATAATAACGCTTCCTCCAGTGAAAAAGTGTTCTCGTCTGAATCAGGAGAGAAATCTGCACAGATCAAGCACCATTTACAAGCCAAAACAGCTCTAAACAAATATGTGGCTGGATTTTGATGTGAGAGACAACAGGAGATGGACTTTGTAGGAAGCCTTATTATGGATTATGGACTTGTATTTTAGCCAGAAGCAACAGTTTGATGGATTTGTTTCTTACAAACATGCAGCTTTTGTCTTCTCCAGATGTTAACTGATGGACTGGCGTGGTGTGGATTATTGTGATGTTTTTATCAGCTGTTTGGACTCTTATTCTGACGGCACCCATTCACTGCAGAGCATCCATTGCTGAGACACTGATGCAATGCTACATTTCTACAATAGGCATAAAAACGACTGGCCGAGGGTGAGAAAACTTTCACCAAATTTCTTTTTTGGGTGAACTATTCCCTTAAAGGACCCAGAAACCAATACAATGATCTGAAGAAACTATTATAATAATGACTTTAAGAGTAGAAAAGCCATTCTGTTGCTCAAACAGTAATGTATTGCGCTAGCAACACCAAACTCGTGGGTTTTCATTCTCAGGGAATGTGTGAACTAGTAAAATGTATAATGCAGTGCAAGTCACTTTGGATAAAAGCATCTGCCAAATGCATGAAAGAAAACTCACACAAGAGATCTTTCATTTTAAAGTTGTTTCCCCTAAACAGCAATAAAAGCATATGGAGACTTTTGCAGATGTTTATTCTTACGCATTTGACAGATGCTTTGCATTGCAATGAAGGTGCAATATGCATTCTCTTGCATTCAGACTAATGACTCGTTTATTTCTCCTGAGGGATTTTAGTTGATGCTTTGATGAACCGTAACTGAGAACTTAATTAAATCTTCTCAGCCCTGAAAGATCAACCTCTCAGCATTAAAATGAAAGTTTCCCTGGGCAATGTAAGACTGTATCTATGCAAATTGTTGGATAAGATATAACAAAATAAAGGGATGAACTCTACATGCACATCGTGGTCCACAAACTTCAAGCGCTGCATCTCGAGGAGCATCGTCTCAATCTCATTAACTCCCCATCAGCGTGCGTGTGTGTGTGCGTGTGTGTTTGTGTGTGTGTGTGTGTGTGTGGATGGCTTATGCAAATGCAGCTCTGTTGATGGAAAGCAGAACTAATTGAGTGAAACTGAAGCAGTGCTACTGAGAGATGTGCTGTGAACGCCTGTTTTGTGCAGCATTTTCAGCCTCTTCACACTCTCTTAGCCCCTTTGAACAGATGATTGGCAGCAGAGCAGAGGATTATGGGATACCCAATGTAAAACAGTGTTTGGTAATGGACCGGTTTTCCCAATAAGCTTTGTTTGTTATTTTTGTCCAGTAGGATTTAAGGTTGTTCTTTTGTTGTTGTTTAAGATTGATATTTATATTTACAATTTTTTGTTAAATATATTTTTGTAGGATTTAAGGTTTTATATATTTAAAACACTTATGTTAGTAATTTATTTTGTCCAGGAGGATTGAAGCTTTTTTTTAACTGTAAGATTGACATTAATATTTAACATTTGATTATTTTATGTATTTTGTTCCCCCCCTGTTGGATTTAATATTTTTAGTTTAAGATTGATGCATATATTTAATTTGTAAAAATATTTTTTGTCATTAATATTTAACATGTAATTATTTTATTATGTTTATTTTTTTTGTCCAGTATAGATTTTTTTTTGTGTTTTTTAGTTTATACCAGATTGAAATTAGCATTTAACATTTATGTTAATTATTTATTTTGTCCAGTAGGATTTTTTAAGATATATGTTTAAGATAGAAGTATATTTAATACACTACACTACAACAAAAAAAGTATACAGTATAACAAGTAAACAGTATATTGATGGCACCAATCAGTATAATGGTTGCATTATTGTTTATAACACATATTTAGGTCAAATTAAGCTGTTTTAGAGGCTGAATCAGTCATTTTTTGTTTACAATCAAAGAAAGACAGAATGAAGGATATAAGCAGAAAGATGCTGTTGTGTCATTTAGAGACGAGCGAGGACAGGAGAGACTCTGGCAATCCCTCACATTCTCCTTCCTCTGTGCGGAAATGTGGCTGATGAATAATTCCTTTCTTCCCCGTCGCTGCTTGGCCGTGAAATATTACTATGTAATTGATGCCTCACTTGTGCCTGGGCATTAATAGACGAGGTATGTTCATTAATTAGAAGACGCGAGCGAACAAGTGTGTTTGTTTCTCTACCACTTCATCCGGCCCCCTACCTTCCATACTGTTACTTTCATTAACTTTGAACAGCCCTCATGCCACAACCTCGTCTCACGGACAGTTTCTACGCCAAAAAAAAAAAAAAAAAAACAAGTAGCCTATCAAGTTCCCTAAAAACTTGGTCACCATCGTTTGACACTCTTGACTGCAATAATGCAGGATCAGATCAGTCTGCAGGATCAGAAACCCTGTTTGAGTGCTGAATGAGGAAAATGCTTTTCTTTGTTCAAATTCTGTTACAAAAAGTTCTTAAAGAACAAGAACTTTTACATTTAATTAAGCATAAGCAGTGTTTTCATCATGCTGTTTATATGCAGTTGCTATGGTGTTTAGGGTTGTTGCCAAGGTGTTGCTATGCAGTTCCTGTAGTCTCTGTGATGTTCCAATATGGTCTCATTGTAACATTGTAACATTTGCAGGTACAAAACATACATTTTTGTTCCTTTTGATTGATGCTGAAATGTACAGTTTGGACATATTTGAAAATGTAAACATTATTACATATTTACAGCTAAAAAACATAAAATATTAATTTAATATTTTATGTCATAAAGATATTTCTATAGAAGTACTTTTATTATTTTATCAAATAAATAAAAAGCTTCTTGAAATGTTAACTATGTGTGTTTAACATATTGTCGTTACATTTTATGGTTTACAGAGTTTTTTTATTTAGTTTTAAATGAATTAATATTTAAATTTTTTTATCATTTTAATTCATTAGTACTGTAGGATTTTTTTTTTAAAGATTGACATATTTTTATGCACATTTTTGTATGTTTTGATTGATGCGGAAATGTCAAATTTGGCCGTATTGAAACATCATAAGCACGTAAACTTTTTTACATATTTACAGCTAAAAAATGTTAAATATTTGAATCTTTTATATCATAAAGATATTTTTATCAAATGACATTTTATCGATAATTTATCGGTTACTTTTTGGTTTAATGTATCTGTTAACATTTTATGTTACTTTCTTGTCCAATAGATTTTTGTTTTAAAGATTGAACCATTGTTATGCACTTGATTGTGTGTGTCATTTTAATGTAGGGCCTGTCAGTTTTAACCGCATTAACTTAATTAATTAGGTATTGAAAAAATAACGCTATTTAACTATTTAGAAAGCAGTTAATTCACATGGCCCCGTTCCGCCTTTACCTCCGAAAACCGCTACTCATCTTACATTTCCTCCTTTTGACTGTTGACAAATATGATGCCAGCAAACCAACTCTCATAAATGCATTTATCCCTAAAAGTCAAGATTATTTGGCAAAAATAATATTCCTGTATGTGTTATAATGGCTACGGAGGTGGAACGGTAGACACGACTTAAACCCAAACTACAGTCTTTTCATCTTTGCTTTCCGGCCAGGTTTGGTGATAAATACCCAGGTTGGCAGAGTCTCATACACCCTCACCTGTAGCACATAGGGAATTAACTTATAGCAAAACAAAGGAAATTGGTAGACCACATTTTTAACAATACTGGGGACTAGTAATCAGGGAGAAACAGGACACAGTTTGGAGCTAATCAATCAAAAAACACATGGAAGCAAACCAGGCCTGATAAAGTAAACGACATCACAAACTAACCGCCAAGACAGACCATAACCATAACAGTTCGCCCCCCATCCGGCAGGAACGGCAAGTCCTCATCACCTCCCATCTATCCTCCGTTTGGTGCTGACAAAATTCCAAAGAGGGTGATGGTTGGGGTTCATTATTGTCGTAGGGGCAGCATTGAAGGGAGCATAGTTCATCGCCAGGTCGGAGTTGATGGCGGGATGGAGCCCGTGATGATCCACGGAGACGGTAGGAGCCAGTTGGGAATCTAAGCCCTGAGGGGACGAGGGAGTTCCGGTAGAATCTGGTGGGAAGCATGAAACGGGCCATGGTGGAGACGAGGGAGCAATGAGCCAAGGTGGAGCCGATGGGTCGAAGGACAGAGGTGGAGTCCAGGACTCGGAGGCTGAAGGTGGAGACAATGGATCTTCAAGCCAAGGCAGAGATGGAGACTGAGGTCCCGACGAATCAATAGCGCCGTATTGTGCTGGACATTAGGGGTTTATCTTAGTTACGCTGACAGTCACCAGCTTATGATTGGTCTTAGGAACTGACTGGTCCTTTCAAACGGGAGGTACTGGATATTTAGGCTTTTCGGTTACACTGATACATGTACGCTAAGCGCGATTACTTAACCAGCGGAGACATAGGAGAACTGGGTAATGCCTCCCCAAACCAGTCTATTAAATACTCTTTGAAACAGTCCATTAGTTCCTCATAATGTGGTCCATTGACCAGTTGCAGCTCACCCTCAGCGGCGGGAGTGTGGGCGGGGCTTCCCTCCAAGCCCTCGATCTCCACCAAAACTCCCTCGGAAACGGATGATGTTGCCGGCTCACGCACTTGGTCAGACGATGCTTGAAGCTCATGCTCCGGGGCGATGATTGGCTCAGTCGCGGTTTTGCACGCTGGCTCTCGTGTTGCGGTAGGATCAGGCTCTCCGTCTGCGGTGGGCTCAGGGATCTGCTCCGTGCAGCGGGATGACGGCTGGCTGGTCACTGGTTCTGGAGTGGGGCTGGAGATATCCTCCTCAACGGGGCAGACAGAGAAATGCAGTCTATTACTCTCCAGCACCCACTCCACAAAAGCGGCGAAATCCTCCTTGGGACCGTTCGCTGGTAGGCGTGCCTTACACCGCTCGCTCAGGCTGGTGTGATAGAATATGCAGAGAGAGCGATCCAGGAAGTGTGTAAGGCACGCCAGATCTACAAAGTCCCTGGTATGGTCCTCCAGCGAACGGTCCTGTTGCTCCAGGCACAGGAGTTGAACGGCTGGGATATCCATTCCGGAAGAGGGGAGAAACAAAACAAAAAAGAAAGAAAAACTCAGCTAATATTACTCACTTTGTAGGTCTGCTATTCTGTTACGTAATGGCTACGGAGGTGGAACGAGGAGATACAGGTTTAAACTCAAAAATAGTCTTTTAATCTTCGCATCGGGGAATTACAGGGCAGACAGACACTCACGTAGCACATTGGGGAATCAACTCAATAGCAGACAAAGGAATAATGGAGAACACAGGTTTTAAATACTGGGAACGTAATCAGGGAGAAACAGAAACAGGTGTGGAGCTAATCAATCAAAAACCATGGGAACAAACAAGGCAGGAGAAAGGAAACACAGAAAACCAAACCAAAACAGATCATAACCAAAACCGTATGCAGATTTAGTCTCATATTTTATATTATATGATAAGCGCTATCACACCAGCATCGAGAGCATATCACAAAACAGTGCTCTTTTTTGTTACAAAGAACAAGTGCAAAGTAATCGTTGTACAGTTCTTATACAAGAAGCAAATGTTTTTGTGTTATCTTTTAAACCATTATTGTTTGTTTTTGTTTCAATTTTGCCAATGGACAATATTTAGACCTAAATCCATAGCAGAACTGATTTGGTGGCGTCTGTTGGCAACACTGCCGTTTTTGAACATCTCATGTGAATCAACTGCTTCTTAGG
The DNA here is from genome assembly GCA_018155175.1 of Sinocyclocheilus anophthalmus. Taxonomy (NCBI): domain Eukaryota; kingdom Metazoa; phylum Chordata; class Actinopteri; order Cypriniformes; family Cyprinidae; genus Sinocyclocheilus; species Sinocyclocheilus anophthalmus. Next base: position 3,998 of record JADLZN010003143.1, on the reverse strand, counting down.
CCGCATTCTCAGAGAGATCCGGTTTACTTCTTTCCGAGATCGAACAAGCGGCCGGTAGAACGAATTCGGACTCATAAGACTTTACTGCCACGCTTGCTGGTATTCTACGTTTTCTTCTTTAGAGTATGCATTTAAATTTATTACAAAACTAATAATTAAAAAAACATTAAAGGGAAAGTTCACCCACCAAATAAAATAAATACCAATTCTGTCATCATTTATTCACTCTCATGTTGTTTTAAACCTGAATGACTTACTTTCTTTTGTACAACATAAAATAAGTTACTTTGAACAAGAAAGGCTGTTGCTTGGATCCCCATTGACTTTCAAAAAATACTGAGATTTTTTCTCGAAAATTATCTTCTTTTAGTGTCCATGCTTTATGTTAGCTGTGTACGCCTAAACAGTTAACACAATAATAGCTTTAAATGCCTTTTCCGGGGTATTTTCAACGAGCCAAATTAGTTTGTGATTAATTCGATAATTAATCGCGGCACCTGTATTAATTAGCTAAAAAATTTAATCCGAAACCTGCAATCCATATGTGTGAAACGTAACAATTTTGGACATATTTACGTCTCTAAAACATAAACAATTATTGTATATGTACACTAAAAAACATAACCTATTTATTGAATCTATGGTCATCAGAATTTGTATAGATGCTCTTATTTAATGTGTATTGATAAATAAAAAAAAGGTCATTTGTTGGATTTGTAACCAGTGCGAATTTGACGTTTCATAAAGAATCGGCTGAATAAAGGCTTTGAAATTTTCACAATCGATGGTTACGAAAGATGTGGATTACCGTTCACTAACTCAAATGATTCCTTTCGCGTGTTTCGGTCGGCTTATTTTTTATATGGTCAGATACCAGCATTTCGGCAGAAAACGCCTTTTGTGTCCCATGGCCAACAGAGTCATATTGGGCTTATATTACCTTTTATTATTCAGTGAGTGCAGTAAACTGGCGTTTAATAAATGCTATTGCAGGCAATGACAGCTGAATCCAAAAATCTAAAATGTTTCATTGCCACGATTTCAGTAATTTACAAGTGACTGTTCTTTTGTATCGTCTGTAAAGTTGTTATTAGGTAAAGAATTTAAGTTTGATGCTGTCATTACATCAGTATTGTAGGCTTAGATGTTGTCAGTACGTCTACATTGTACTATTCAGTGTCTATGCAAATGTCTGTAAATGTATGTGTGGTAGAACCACATTTTACATAAAAATACATCCGAATACTCATGAGATCACATTGTATTCTGTTTCTGTCTGGCTCAGGTTCGCCCTTCTTTGTGCATCTGCACAAAATTATTTCTTACTCAGTGTTTTTGTCTTGTTTTCCAAAAGAACCAAGTCACAATTTTGCAATTCATGAAATCAAGTTAACGTTTCCTTGTTGCTGAAATTAAGTGAGTTATAATATCAGCCAGTAGGGTCAGAAAAATATTATTGTTTTCCCTTTGAATTAACTTTATTATTCTTGATCCATTTTTTCCCCTTGTTTTATGCAAAAACTTAAACTTACATTTTTGGTGTGTTTTTTCAGAAAACAAGCATATCTTGAGTCATTTAGCTTCTTTAGTGAATATATTTTGATTTAAGAATGTTGAGATATTTACACTGGAAAACAAGACAAAAATACTAAGTCAGAAAATCATTTTATTTGCAGTGTGTGGGAATGTTTCTCTACGCAGAGAATCATCACCATCGCACATTTCTCGGTCTCAATAACACACTATTAGGAGGAATCATGATGTTTTTCTCCCCCTTAAAATCATGTCGTGCATTTGTGGCGGGAGCGAGTGTTTTGGTTGTTCATGTCGTGGGACGACTTAATATTGAATGTGTGGTGTGTGTGTGTGTGTTTGTGTGTGTGTGTGTAGGTGGTAAATAATGTTTTTGTGTGATAAAAAGATAAAAGAGCATCTGCTGTGTGTGTCAATAAATCTACGTCAGGTCTCAGCGTGGGTTTTCTTCCTCAAGTGCTTTCATATCTTTGTATGAATATGGGTTATTGTTACAATTATTGTTTACTTAGCTTATTTAGACTTTTTTAAACAGAAACAATAGTCTTCTTATAAATATGTATACACTGTAAAAAAAAAAACAATTTGTTTAGTCAACTTAAAAAACTTTGTTACCCCGCTGGCCGCTGCCTTAAAATGTTTTATCTTAATTTTTTTCGGTGTGATGCAGTTGTTTCAACAAGCGTTTTTGAGTTAAAAACAACAGTTATACTAGTTCACTCAACTTTCAGCTTAGTTGAGGGCCAATAAACTTACATGTTCTTGTTCTCTGGACAATTTATAAAACATTTATGTCTACAAAAAAATTGAAATGGCAAAATCTCAAAATATTTTTTTACAGTGTGTATGTGTGTGTTTCTGAAGCGTTATGTAAGGTGTGCGTTGAAAAACAATATGTGATTGTATGTGGGATGTTTTTGTTGATTGCATTGCATTGCATTATGGGAAATAAACCTTTGCAAGCATTTTGAAGAAACCATTCGCGAAAAACATGCTGTGGGATGTTTCCTTGTGTTGGTAACCTACTTTACACATACTCCTTGTAACCCCTATCTTTTTTTTAGTGGTTTGTAACACTAAATGCCTTTATGTGTAGTGCATTTTAAATGCATTATATGTGCATGTACTGCATTGGTATCATTTCATTAACTAAATTTTTTTTCTAACCAAAGTTAAAATGCATTATAATATTTGAAGGTCTGTGTGTCGGGTTTTAATGCATTATATTTTCTAAAGGTTTAACAATGAATAGATAAGTATTATAGTGTATTATAACTGTGGTTACAATTATTCATGAGATCATACAATGCATTATAAGGTGCATTACAAGGTGTAATTAATGCATTAAAACGGCTCTTACAATGCATTTTATATATAAAGGTTTTAAATAAAGTGTAAAAGTTTTTTTTATCCTCCTGTTGTTTTAAAAACTGGGTACAGCTTTTGTGTTTGTGATTTCCATGCAATTTGACAAAAATCGACACTATGAAAGATGCCAAAGATTCATGTGAAAACAGAAAGCTTTTATTGTAGCTCGGGTGGCGAACGTCGGTCCTGGCGAGCCGCAGCCCTGCAGAGTTTTGCTAATCAAGGTCTGAACGGTTATTAGGAAGCTACAGGCAGGTGAGTTTTAATTAGGGTTAGAGCTGAACTCTGCAGGGCTGCGGCTCTCCAGGACCGGAGTTCGCCACCGCTGTAGCTCATCAGAGACTAAGTAAGCGTACATTTCATAATTTCTCATGTAGGCCTAGCGTATTTCATATTTAGTCTTCGTTGACAAACTTCAGTAAAGTGTTTTGTAACTGGACTCTGTGCTGTTTTTCAGTGTTTATTTTTAATTTTTTGGCAAATTGCATGGAAACTAATTGATCACTGCACAAAGGTGGTAACAAAATATTTACAGTATTTCCAAAACACATCTATGTTTAAACTTTGCATGGAAATTCATAACCCTAAATGAGAAATATTCACAAAATTTCAAGAAGAAATAAATAGTCAAAAAATCAAGTGTGGGTCAAACTGACCAAAATACAACAGAAGGGTTAACATTGTAAAAATGCATGAAGTTTTCTAGGTTTAGGGTGTTAGGTTATAGTATTTATAACTAGCTGTATAAACTATAGAAGTCAATGCAGTGTCCCCATTTAGATAGCTGAGTAAATGTGTGTTTGTGTGTGTGTGTTTGTTGCAGAGGAATGATGCAAAACATTCACTCTTTCCGCTCACACACACTTACCTTTTATACAGACTTACCTTTTACATCTTTCCCTCTCTTATGTATTTTCCATCACAGCTCTGTCCCATGAGACGCATATGAGGAACGACCCCTGTGATTAATTATTAAAATATAGAGCGTTGGTCATTTCGCTTGCTCTTAAGTCTCTTTTATGGTGAAAAGATTAATTTTAATGCCCATTTTATGCCAGCTTTAAAGTTAATTAACCCTGTAAATCCTGACATATGAA